>CM034543.1:37957712-38057712 GCA_020002185.1 Paraescarpia echinospica
ATTAAGACTTGACTACAGTAATTCCTTACTGCATGGCTGAATAAACTTGCGAAAATGCAGCGTCTGCAGAATGCATGCGCGCGTATAATCACAAGAACCAGCTGCCGCTCGCTTATCACTCCCGTTCTAAAGGAGCTCCACTGGGGTCCAGTCCATCGTCGAATACAATATAAGATCATGTCACATACCTACCGTGTTGTACATCACCAAGCATCACTATACTTGAGCGAACTGCTGTCCATTTACAGACCAATACGTTCTCTACGATCTGATCATGAATCTACAATCTTGGTGACTGTGCTACGAACTCGAACAGTCACATACGGTGATACGGAGATCGGACATTCTCCAAAGCAGCGTCGACTTTGTGGAACAGTTTGCCTGCTACCATCAGAAACTCTAACAGTTGCATTAGCTTTCAGTGGCAACTAAAAAACCTTCCTATTCTGGCAGGAATATGATTTATGCCTGAACAATACATGTCTTACGGTTTTAGTCAATCTCACCTAATATATTTATTATTATTATTATTAGTCTATTTTATTTAATTCCATGCTCGTAATATATCATCTTACTATTTTAATCCCACTTGATCCTTATAACTGTATGACTGTTAGTGTAATAAATAAATATTATTATTAAATTATTTTATTCCTTATATACATTTTAGGTATAACACCCGAATATTTAAATAACTATTTAATTCGATATACGATTCTTAGTTAATCTGTTCTTAAATTACTTAACGTATTATTTTATGATTTACATGTTTAGTGGAATTATCAGTGTATTGAAAAGCGCCACAGAGCACTATGTGATTAGGCGCTATATAAATTTCGTATTTTATTGTTTATTATTATTATGTTAAGGGCCAGGGGAGCAAATCTTCTAAATTTGATGGCCTTAAATTATGGAATGAATTTCCACTAAACATCCATACATCCAGTTCGGTCTTCAAGCAAATTGAAAAGACAAGCGAGAATATATGGGTAGCTGTGAGGTGGAACAAGCAAAGGGCAGCATCAGGCAAGCAGTATAGTTATTGCATTATGAAGATATGCTTTCACGAATAGCAGGATTAGCCAGCAAAGCAAAGGAAGTTAAATATCACCATTTACGCAGAAGAGGATACATTAAAAGATCACTAGCAATAACCAAAACTAACGTGTAAAGCAGATACACACTGCAACATTTGAAGCCCCAACACCGCATAAACACCACATTGATTGAAAACCAAGGGTCTGAACTGCTGACCTCTCTGCACAACCGATATATAGAAAACATGGCAACGGTTGGATCTACATATCCAGCCCAAATGTTGTGTGAGAGCATTTAGAAACAATATCCTACTCAGTTGAGAAAATTCAACTATAGCAACAAGCAGGGACTGATCGTACATAACGTAACTCTAAGAGAGGAACGTGTCGTAAGGCGGGCTACCTTCACTGATATATCGGCAGAAGAGGCAGCATTTCATCGCAGATCATTATCATGTTACTGAAGAATACAAAGCAAGACATACCACATGCTATGACAGCAGTAGCTTTGACACGCGCACAAGGAGAGACACCACCAGAGCTGATGGATTCCCTCAGTGTTAGGCACCGGTTGCAGTGAGTCGTCTTCTAACGATCGAATGGAAGGACTTGTAAGTAAAGTCAACGTCAGATAATGTCGTGTTCGGAACTACAAGGGGTCGAACAAAAGTGTCCATACACCTATGTGTGAGACTGGAATCAGGATTATGACAGGTAGCAGAACATTACTGGAAGTCATCCATCGCTTCGGCCATTCCACCAGTTATAAATAATGTCGTAGAAACGGTTGACACTGACTTGGCCACAAATACATCAAATATACACTGTACTACGGCAGATGTTTTACACTAAGTCGCGGGTATGTGAGAATTAGCATGAGACAACTACCATGAGAGTAACGAGACATTGTCAGAGACAAATGTTGATCCTCTCCCTGCGATTCTGCTTCCCAACATGTAAACATCTAAAAGTTGATTTCCCTATGAAATATACCACTTCGGTGCCTTATTGGACGAAATCAAAGATCACAGTTTTCCATTATATTATAAAGTTCTTGATATATCAAGACCATTACAAATTACCAAAGTGGAGTAACTGAAATCAAAGATCACAATAAGTGTGCGACAATGTCCATGGTTCTCGGAGAAACAGGCACGGTGCAATATTTTTAATATGCTTCTCATGCTTGGAGCACTTTCGACGGCGGTGTAAAACAGTCCATCAAAACAAATTGGACATTGTTGTCAAGACGTCTCTTGGAAATTACGTATACAAGTAACATGACCGCTAAGACTTTGCAAATGGAAAGCTGCAAGCAGCAGCTTACAGAATAAACAAATAACGTGGGGAAGTCGATGGTCTGCTGCCTACTGTTAGACGTGATGGAGTTATAGAAAAGGCTGAATAAATTTCAATTATTCCTGGACAAGACGTTTGCTGTGAACGATGAACAGACGAAAGAGCAAAACACATTCTATTTCTTCACTATTTGCATGCTAAACTGTATGAGGACAATTACCAAATACATTGGCCACGTGTATAAACTTGTGGAGCCAGAGCAACGATGCAAATGACGGGGATATTTCTGGCGGACGAATCGCCGCTAGAGTCATCATTCCTTCGCCTACAGAATGTTCCTGTGCCGACATTTCCCGGTGAGTTTAGACAACCACAAGAAAGATTCTCGCAGTAGCGTAGATGCATGCAACCTCAGGAGCAAAGAATGTCACGTTGTAATATACTACAATGCAGACAGACTTCTACCGTTGGTCAGGATTTTGATCGTGCACAAGTCTAATTTCTCACATTGTGTGAAACGCTCCTACGCCGGCACCAACGATCCACGTGGAGGCGATTGTTCTGTAGCAGCTAGTTCTTGAGATGAACTGCGCGTGTCTGTGCGGCTTCAGAATGACCACTATCTTGGACAAGGCAACCCACGCTTGGCTGTGCATCGAAACGAAACCGAAAGAAGACGTGCATATAGGGGGCATTGCCCCCAGCACTTTCGTTTGCCTCCCCCCAGTCAGACCAACTTCCTCACAGTGTACCCCATTCTTCCAAACCAGCCCCTTGTAGGGCTTACGTTTTATTCGTTTATATAAAAAATTAATATAACACATTATTTAAAGCTTTCATATATGCCTAAGGGTTATGACCATAATCATTAATATATGCATAAACTGCCCTTTTTACCCATTAGAAGTGCCCTTTTAAGACATTGCCCCCCCCCAGTGAAAGTTCACTAAAAAAACATCCTGGTCTGGTCCAACTGTTCGAATTATCACATACACTGTATCTCACCAAGGAACGATACATTGTCTTGATCTGCATCAACAATGTTCATTTTATCCCTGGACATCTTCCTTTTGTGTATTTCATGTGTCCACGTCGAGTTCAGTCCTTTGCAGACTGCGTGTGGGACTGGGCGATGGATTTCACTTCCATCGCTGATTGCGGGCTTGCATAGCACTACAACTGGGTATGCGTCTTTAGTTCTCGCATTTGCCGCTCTACTTCCTCCGTTCGTCGTGCCATCGATACAGCTTTGGCACATCTTGATCCCGTACACCAACAACGATGCGGTCCTTAATCTGTGTTGAATTGTCTAGAAATTCACACGTGTCCGCAGATTCGTTCAATGCACGAATAAACTGTTCCGTCGTCTCTCCTTCCGCTTGCACTTTGCCGTATTGCCGCGGTGAAAAATAGTAATCAAACTCTTTCCTTACACTGGTGGGCCTATACTTAACAATTTCATCTGCAGGGAGGCCAATAGTGGAACATAATTTTATAGACTCAGCCCTTGGTCCCATACTGTACAATATACTCTCAATTTGTACACTAACTTCTTCCTTGTCAAGTTTGGAAATCGTCCGGAATCTTGACCACCGATTGATCCACTTTGCCAATTCTCGGGAAGAAAGTGAAACTCATTTGGCGGATTAAACTTGGACCCCATTGTTTTGGGTTGAAACTTGCAACAACTTCGACTACTGGTCGATCAGCGAACACAGAATACGTCTACTTTACTACAACAAAGCTGACTACTGTTGTCTTGTTTGTTCGCTCGGTGGCGCCACTTGTAATTTCACGTCACTCGCTGATCCAGAGCAACAGTTTGCTCTTAAAAGTACTTTCTTGAGTTCCATAGACTTTCTCGGTATGCCATGCGGTTTTCTGTGTCGTTCGTTCGATTCACCATATTGGACCATCATGTTACGTTGGGTCTACTAGGTGAAATATATAGGCATAACACCTATTACATAACGAATGCCGACCGGCAAGGCGCCGAGAGTGTAACCGGAACTATTTATTTCCTAGTTGTTTCCAGCACTCGGCAACGTTCTATTAACTGACTAGTTTGTATATATTGTGGTTACAATGTTATGATCTTATGAGGTCTAATTCAACTAGCCAGCCTTTTTCAGAACATTATCGCCAAGCCGACCTTTCTATGCTGGCACTGAGGGTGGTCACTGCCATGGTGCTTGTCGTCCTCAGTGGTTCTTTTACGTCCCAAATTGATGACGGGACCGACATTAACGTGATCTCCGAGTCACAAGGGATACACAGTCCCCAATGTTGAGAGCCACGTTTTTACACCAAATATACCATACCTGCCCGGTCCAGGTATTGAACTCGAGGCGCCGGCATGTCAGGCGGATGTGCTAACCACTACACTATCGCGCGACATTATTGAATGAGTACGTCATCAACGTAACAATAAGTGCATCACACAATATATTCCATTTATATCACATCGAACGAACGAACCCTCGATTCACAATGCGACGTCCTTTCAAGATTCCTTGTTCAAACTGATCAATAACTTACACTTTAATTTGCCTGACGATGAAAAGTTATAGTAGGCCCTACAACACAGAGGAATTCATTTACAGTTTTAGTGGTACAATTCTTATCAAAATCGTCGTGTCAGTTGAACGCCAGATGTGCCGCAGTGGTAGACATCCGGGGCGGTTGTTGTAGTATAGTAGACATCCGAGAGCGGGTGATGTACTACGGTATACATCGGGGGGCTGGTGATGTACTGTGGTAGAGATCCGGGAGCGGGTGATACACAATAGTATGCATCCAGGGGCGGGTGATGTACTACGGTAGATATCCGGGGCTGGTGATGTACTGTGGTAGAGATCCGGGGGCGAGTGATACACAATAGTATGCATCCAGGGGCGGGTGATGTACTACGGTATACATCGGGGGGCTGGTGATGTACTGTGGTAGAGATCCGGGAGCGAGTGATACACAATAGTATGCATCCAGGGGCGGGTGATGTACTACGGTATACATCGGTGGGCTGGTGATGTACTGTGGTAGAGATCCGGGAGCGGGTGATACACAATAGTATGCATCCAGGGGCGGGTGATGTACTGCAGTAGATATCCGGGGCTGGTGATGTACTGTGGTAGAGATCCGGGAGTGGGTGATACACAATAGTATGCATGCAGGGGCGGGTGATGTGCTACGGTATACATCGGGGGGCTGGTGATGTACTGTGGTAGAGATCCGGGGGCGAGTGATACACAGTAGTATGCATCCAGGGGCGGGTGATGTACTACGGCAGACATCCGGGGGCTGGTGATGTACTGTGGTAGAGATCCGGGAGCGAGTGATACACAATGGTATGCATCCAGGGGCGGGTGATGTACTACGGTAGACATCCGGGGGCTGGTGATGTACTGTGGTAGAGATCCGGGAGCGGGTGATACACAATAGTATGCATCCAGGGGCGGGTGATGTACTACGGTAGATATCCGGGGCTGGTGATGTACTGTGGTAGAGATCCGGGAGCGGGTGATACACAATAGTATGCATCCAGGGGGGTGATGTACTACGGTAGATATCCGGGGGCTGGTGATGTACTGTGGTAGAGATCCGGGAGCGGGTGATACACAATAGTATGCATCCAGGGGCGGGTGGTGTACTACGGTAGATATCCGGGGGCTGGTGATGTACTGTGGTAGAGATCCGGGAGCGGGTGATAGATTATAGTATGCATCCAGGGGCGGGTGATGTACTACGGTAGACATCCGGTGGCTGGTGATGCACTGTGGTAGAGATCCGGGAGCGGGTGATACACTATAGAATGCATCCAGGGGCGAGTGATGAACTATGCATGGTAGACATCCAAGGGCAGGTGTTGTAGTATAGCACACATCCGGGGGCGGGTGATGTATTATGGCAAAAATCGCGGGGGGCGGGGGCAGGCGATGTACTATGGTAGAGATCCGGGGCGGGTGATGTATTATGGTAGAGATTCGGGGGAGGGTGAAGTACTATGGTAGAGATCCGGGGGCGGGTGGTGTACTATGGTAGAGATCCGGGGGCGGGTGATGTACTATGGTAGAGATCCGGGGGCGGATGATATACTATGGTAGTGATCCGGGGGCGGGTGATGTATTATGGTAGAGATTCGGGGGAGGGTGAAGTACTATGGTAGAGATCCGGGGGCGGGTGGTGTACTATGGTAGAGATCCGGGGGCGGGTGATGTACTATGGTAGAGATCCGGGGGCGGATGATATACTATGGTAGTGATCCGGGGGCGGGTGATGTACTATGGTAGAGATCCGGGGGCGGGTGATGTACTACGGTAGAGATCCGGGGGCAGGTGATGTGCTATGGTATACATCCAGGGGCAGGTGATGTGCTATGGTATACATCCAGGGGTGGATGATAAACTATTGTAGACATCCAAGGGCGGGTGTTGTATTATGGCATAAATCCGGGGGCGGGTGTTGTACTATGGTGGAAATTCGGGGGCAGGTGATGAACTATGGTAGACATCCGGTAGCGTGTGGTGAACTATGATAGAGCTCCGAGGGTGGGTGATGTATTATTGTAGATATCCGGGCACAGGTGATGTACTGTGGAAAACATCCGGGGTGGATGATGTACTATGTAATATGGCTGGTGGTGTGATCCCACGAAAACAAAGTGGTCAGTTGAACAAGTGTGTTGTTCCTGTGTTGTTTTTAATTATCTCGAGAGCTCTCGATAGTGTATTTCAGGGTCCTTTGTTCACAGCCATCTATTGACCAGTGGAGTGGCCTCAATGTAATGTATAGAACACGTCCAGACATCATAGAACTCTTATTGTGGCTACTGATTGGGACCTCAGTCCACAACGATACATTGACACCCTCCATGCGCACCTCCTGACGACCTTCCTTCAGATTCATCCCGAGGGCGAAACTTTCCAACAAGACCAAAGCTAGTCCGCATGTCAGGGTCAGATACAATTCATTCGCCCCTTCCTCCAGTCTCCCTTCCTCTACACCCATCCTCCCAACCCTGTCACATGTCAGGGTCAGATACAACTAATTCACCCCTTCCTCCATTCTCCCTTCCTCTACACCCCTCCTCCCAACCCTGTCACATGCCAGGGTCAGATACAACACATTCACCCCTTCATCCAGTCTCCCTTCCTCTACACCCCTCCTCCCAACCCTGCCACATGCCAGGGTCAGATACAACTAATTCACCCCTTCCTCCAGTCTCCCTTCCTCTACACCCCTCCTCCCAACCCTGTCACATGTCATGGTCAGATACAGTTCATTCACCCGTTCCTCCATTCTCTCTTCCTCTATACCCCATTCTCCCAACCCTGTCACATGTCAGGGTCAGATCCAACTCATTCACTCCTTCCTCCATTCTCACTTCCTCTACACCCCTCCTCCCAAACCTATCACATGTTAGGGTGAGATACAACTTATTCACTCCTTCCTCCAGTCTCCCTTCCTCTAGTCCCATCTCCCAACCCTGTCACATGTCAGGGTCAGATACAACTCATTCATCACTTCCTCCATTCTCGCTTCCTCTACACCCCTCCTCCCAACCATACCCTTCTCTTCGTATTGTTCCGGGCTCTCTCCCTACTCACCCTTCTTCCAATCCCCGCAATCTGTCCTTGTAAAGATGACTCGACATTGCGCCAGTCGCTGGCACAAATACATAGTAAGCACACAATTCGCCAGATGGCAGCATTGCATTTTCAGTTTCCTTATTTAACAAGATGTAACAAGATTGCCACACAGAGAATTAACTCTAGGTGGCAGGTGGACAAGGAAGCCCTTTGGCTTATCGAGAGTCCGACCCTTTTATATATGTGTATCCCGCCCTTCTGAGATATGTGTCGATTTTATTTTTAAATATATTCACGCTACTAGCACCCACACCATCTGCAGATAATCTGGTCCATTCATTTACAGTCCTTTGTGAAAATGAGAACTTTCTTATATATAATATACACTGCTCCTTTGCTAATGTAACTTCATGTCCTCTAGTCCTTCTATCTTTCTTAACTGAGAAAAAATATTTCTATCAATATTTTCATAACAATTCGTTATGTTAAACACTTCTATCTGATCTCCTCTCAATCTCCTGATCTCTAGTGTTGTCAAGCTGCATTTTTAGGCGTATTTCGTAACTAAGATCCCTCAGTTTTGATATCATTTTAGTTGCTCTCCTCTGCACTCTTTCTAGCATATCTATGTCATTCCTGTGATATGGCCTCCACGCTTGAATACAATATTCTAAATGAGGCCTAACTATTGTTTTGTACAGCGGTATTATTAGCTCTTTTTTCTTATACAACTCATTCTTATGTAAGGTGTTTCCGTGGTGAGGAGAGACAAGGAGGTGACATATGTATTTAGAGTGTTGGACAGTCGTTTGGAGGAACCGGATTTCAAACTCCCGACCTAGTGCCGCCGGGCTGTGTTTCGGTACTGGTTCGGACGCTATGTCGAAACTTGCGCAATGTCGTTCGCCCTACGTTGTTTGTGTCTTTCGGAAGAGACACTATAAGCCGTTGTAACCACTATATATAGACTAGTCAGTTAATAAAACCTCACCGAGTGCTGGAAACAACTAGAACCAGAATAAATGCACCAGTTGAAACATTTGTTATTGCAACGCGGCATGGCGCGTATATTGTACTTTAACTGTTGTTAGTATATTACGTAGACAATAAATATGATTTGACTTTTGGAAGATTCCCCACTGTGTGCGCCATCTTGGATTCGCCCCTACTGGCGTCAACCATAACTATCCATGAATTTGCATACATCAGAATACATATAATAGATTAGTAATATTATGTACGCCGCGTACACACATGTTTACTACATCGTATCATGTAGTATAACATATGACCAAAGTTTTAATACCATTCTAACGAATAAATAACTTCAATAGTTGTAGGTATGCAAGATTAATTAATGTTGAAGTTCACACACCACAATTCCGGCTGCCTGTGTTTGGCAGGGTATAAAGGCAGGCAAATTTCCTATGTTAATTGCAGCTTGACGTGCTCAATATATAGGGTTATATCACGTAGCATGGATGACCACAACGTCTATGGGAACGACGTATGGCTTAGGGGCCGATATTTCCCTCCCTTGCAGAGTGCAGCCACACGGGGTGGGTCAGCTGTGAGAGATCAGGACTGTGACACTACTTTCCAGAGTAGCGTTATGAGGAGCAACCGATGTGATGTCCCGAGCCGATCATTGGTGCAGTTAGGTCTGTACCATAGGCAGTAACGGCTCCAGTGTCTCCCACTTCCTGATTCTCTCTTTTGTCTTGCATAAATTCTTTTTATATTGTATATAAATGATATAACAAATGTAGTAGAATGTGGCATGAAGATTTTTGCGGATGATACAAAAATATACCACAAAATTATAACAAAACAAGATTGCTTAGATCTGCAGAAAGACTTAGACAAATTACAGGAATGGGCTGAGAAGTGGCAGTTAAACTTTCACCCGGACGAGGGGACGTTATTAATGTTTACAAATACTTTAATGGCATATTTAGTTGCACGCACACTATGTTTAACCTGGACCTGTACGAAGGAACACGGGGGCATTCTTTAGTTTTATAAAAACAGGAGTAAACGAGAAATAAGGAGACACTTCTTTAGCGAGAGAGTAATTGATGTATGGAACACCTTACCTGAAACCATTGTCACAGCTCCAACAGTCAATGCACTGAAAAACCGACTCGGTATATTATGGATGCACCAGCCTGTCAAATTTGATTATAAAGCAACATTGGTTAAAGAGCGGTACATAGGCAAATTTGCCTGAAGACCGAAGAGGATGTATGTATGTATCTATGTATGTATAAATTAGCTTCAATGTAGCTGGGCCATTTCAAGACGTGAAAAGTAAAGTGAATAACATCTTTCAGGTTCTTACAGGTCCTCTTCTGGCTTGAGTAGGCATTACTGCCTCTGTCTCTTACATGCCAGCTCTCGCTTTTGACATATGCTCCTACTGTGCACATGCGACTGGCACAATCCAAGATAGGAGTGGGGCAGTGTATTCAGTTTTCACAGGGTGGTTTTGTCATAACTTATCTATTTTTGTGTCAAACGACTACATCGACAAAGCGTCAACTACAAACTGTAGGAAATGGTTTCATACATTTTTGCATCGGTATATAAATGAGTTATTTCTAATATTTAATCAGCACCTTTCTTTAAATATTTTTAGGTGGTGCCCTCTCGTACGTGCTTCGTTATCTCTCAATGTAACAACATTGCATAAGCCTGCTGGGTCATATTTCCCTGTTACTATCTTATACATTTCAATCATATCTCCTCTGAGGCGACGGTATGATAGAGTTGGTAATTTCAGTCTCTGTAAACGTTTTTTGTATTCAAGGTCTTTGAAACCAGGAATTGATTTGGTTGCACTGTGCTGAACATTTTCAAGATCTGTAACATGTGCCTTTAAGAAAGGACTCCATACCTGATTAGCGTGTTCAATGTGTGGACGAACGAGAGACTTACAAGTTGTAGAAAAAGACTTCTTATCCATGTGATCGAAACTACGTCAGATTATCTCCATAATTGATTTTGCTTTGTTAATTTTCTTCTGACATATTTGCCTCAACATTAAGCACTTCTAATGAGAGGTGACGTGTCTATCCCCACACTAAATTTCCTCCCAATGATTCATTGTGTTGCCCAAGGGGATTTGTTGGGGTCAAAACACCAATACAGTTTCTGAAATAGGGGATTGCTGTGAACGTCCACATCATGCTCGTCAAGCCATTTCAATTCAACATAATCCATGTACTGGATTGCACATATGAGTTTGCGTCATTTTTTGTGTGATTCTAAATGTTGATATAATAGTAGAAGTGGTTTTCTGTTGGAATGCTCTTGAAATTTATCTGGGGTTTTAACATTTTTAGTGTATGTAGCTGGTTTTCCACTGAAATGCTGTTGAAATAAACTTTTGAAATATTATGTTTTGTTACGTAATACTGGTTCAGAGACCCCCACACTCATGTAGCGCTTCGTCACGCTTGCCCACAGAACTCCCTCTGTGCTTTGTTAGACGGCCCCTTACATAATGTACATGTAACTAAATGTGATTTTTGGAAGAGCATGCAAATGTAATTTACTTTCACAAGTTCTTTGTATGGAATATGTTTGAATTAGTTATTATTTGAACTGTAAAATTTAATTATTCCAATATGTAATGCAAAATTGGTTTTCTGTTACAGGAGCGGGCCGGCGGCTTAATATGACAAGCGAGAATATAAACAGTTGGGAGCCTAACACTGAAAAAGTGGGTTTATAGGTTTGTTCAGATAGTTTCGTAACAAGTATATATTGTATTATTTTTCTGTCAATTGATACAAACATACGATATTATCTCTTTTGTGAAACATTAACACTCATTTATAAAATTTCACATATGTGTATGTACCATATGACTTTGCCTAACAATGTAAACAATACATTTGTGACCGAATGCTGTTAAAGTATTGCGTTGTAAATGCAGACATACTATGTCATTTGTTTGTTTAAAAACTGTTGAACTGTGTTGTTTATGACAATAGTGTTTCAGTGTTGTGTGTGGCAGGTTCGATCTCTGCTGGTGTTTAATATCCAAACACTGCTGGTTGTGCACACACACTTATTCCACTCAATAACTTCAGCCATTTACAATAACTCCACCTAAACTAAGTTAATTCCACTTAAACAAATATTGGAAATAGCTCAGCAAATTAGCATTAGGAGGAAAGGAGCAAACTTGCATGCTTTCTACAGAAAGACGTCAGTAGGCGACCACATGCTAATGTTCGACAACTAAAACTGTACTCTAATATGAGAGGCTATACTGCTGATACATACATCTTCTGGGGTGTTTGCCAAGGATGGGTGCAGTACTTGGATGTGCACTGCTGTAATGCAATAGTACATTTTTCAAGTTTTAAATGTAGTTGTTTGCAAAACTTTGGATAATACCGAACTGTTTGACCAGGTACTTTTGTTGGTTGTGCAATTTGAACTGACATTTTTCATACAGTATGGACATTAATCACTACTGTACTTGTCTGCATTTTTAAAGAAATGAATCATGTATATATTGCAAGGTATATTATGTCCTGATGTTATTGTTTCTAGATTATCAGGGTTTCACTGTATCATATGAACACTTGATATAGCAAGATGAAATTTTTGTAACAAATTGACAAACTGGTATGACAATAATATCTTCAGACAAACATGTGTATTAAAACAGGCAATTATCTAGATTTAAGTACGAATCGACTAGCTCTTTGCTTAGTTCTTGATGTGTTTACCATAAAGGTGCATTAAATTCAACAATATGTTGCCAGTTGAGTTTTTAAATACAAGTTTCAAGAGACAGTGTTACTGAATATCAAATGTTTCAAACAAGTTCAAGTTAGGGAATAACAAAATAATGTTCATCTTGAGGAAACATTGTTTCTTTATATACAAATAAATAATACACAAGTTACTATTGATAGTATACATACTTGAATCGTGTGAACTTTGCTTATTACCCCCAACACAAACAAAAACCCAACATTACCCAGCTAAATGTAGATCTACACACCATGAACTGTGTTCATCTTGGAACCAATGAGCATCCCAGTTTTAACCAGGTCAGATATCCACAGCTAGACAAGCATGTCGATAAATCATTAAATAATTTACTACGAAAACCTAACGTTTTTTTACCGTGTGCTTATTAGATTTTCATTGTAACATACTGGCATTTAAAATATAAGGCAACAATGCTGTATTCTGAACATATATATCATTAAACCACACATGGTTCATCTAACTCTACAAAACTAAAAATGGGCCAAGATGCCCTGAAGTCCTTTGGACTATATTGTGAGTTTGTAATTATTAATAAAATGTTTATTGGTGAATCATAGTTACAGATCATTAAGGGTTATGATGGAAGTAAAATGTTTACATGTTTAGTGGAGACTGTTTACATGCCAGTGAAGATACACCTGGAAGTGAAATATTTCAGCACGAGACTGTTGATTATGTGTTGTTATATGAAAATTGGGTCTTTTATTATAACACTATGTCAACTCTTCTAATGGTTGACATTTGGTTGTTTCAGGTGTCAAAATACCAGTGAACACAATGTCAACACATACATCGATGTGACACAGAAGTCACGTGTAGGATGACAACAACCAAGATAAGTCTTACAAAGCTGGGTTTCCTGCCTATATTGATACAAAATGAACTGATTTACATAGTACCATGTCTACACGAGGCATGGCATGTAAATAGAAAAGAAAGTGTAATGCATTTTTTGATTTGATTTCAATAAACGTGTCCAAAATATTAATTGTCTATGTTTGTCACCTACAGGTGACAATATATCTTTAACCAATAGATACCACAATCAATCCATTATAAAAATAATTAAATGAACATCAAAATAAATGGGGAAGAGGGATGCATGCTAATTTACCTGGCCTGGTGCACACAAGCAAGTCAGTATCATAAACTTGCCTGCCCAGGTTCTGCCAGTGCAGTAGGGATTCCCATTACACATTAATCACAGCCCACATGGAGGCATTCTGTTTGTCACTTGGACAATGGCAGGCAGTGGCCTTAGGCTAGTGAAATAAAGAGGCTTACAGCTGCCCAGGTTCTGCCAGTGCAGTAGAGAAATAGGGAAAATGTGATAATTTAGAATTTGAAATTTACCAGTGGGGGGTTAGAATGATTCAATCAAATACAGATTTATTGTGTATAGTGGCACTATCACATGACATATCTATTCAAAATCAGAGAAAAAGTTACTGAAGAGTTTTAAAAAAAAACAGGCAAAATTTGAAAATTTACCAGTTTCGGGGATCCTGAGTTTCTCGTGCATAGTGGCAGTACCCAAGGATATGTCTGTGCAAAATTAGAGAAACAGTTGCTGAACGGTTTCCGAGATATGGCAGCTAACAGCACATGGCGGACAGCAGAGTGATAACATAAGTCCATTGAAACTTTGGCCCAATGGACTAAAAGCACAAAGGGACTTAATCACTCTTGCAGTGGAAACTTGAAAGGAATGACATTCCCCTGTTAGCAGTTTAAGATCAAGATACTATAATGGCGCCAACAGTTGACACTGACTTGTTGTTCCTTAGGTGCACAAGGAAAACAAAACATGACTACCAGGTATTTCAATTCGTAGAAAACACTTTATTCACTCAAATCTAGCTCTCATCTCCGCAATCTCTGTGATATTAAAGAAATTCTACGACGGATGCAATTTCACATTAATGGAGACATACAATGAGATCATTTAACGAAAATAAATATGCTTACCAGCATGCTTATAATTTTAACAACACTCACTGGTACTTACATACACAAAGCACACCTTTCAACAACAGGTCGAGAGGATGACTGGAAATAAAAATAAATAAAATGTTAGTTCGGTGATTTTCTGAATACTTCCACCAACGGTACAGCACTACATGCGTCTAAACTTCAATCAGTCATAACGTTTTATTTCGTCAAAATAAAACAGCGTTTGTTATAAATTTATACACACATTCTGCAGTGTAGCTTAGAAACCATTCCACCATGTCGCACTTCTAGACTGGGTATTATTGGACTAACATGTTGACATTGTGACCGACTCTGATGACACATTATGAAGAATTAATATGTTAACTTAGAGGCAGGATAAGTGCTTTTCCTCTCAGGTGCCACGGTCCACTCCCGATACCTATGTTCATGTGTGTCCATGGACCATTTTACTGATACCAACTAATTAACAAATTCACTTTCTTTTAATACAAACACTTTACTCTGACAATTTGGTGAAGTTGGGACTACCATTTTTGACTTATAACAGTTAATTAAAATACAACATTTCATGAGAAATGTGACCACTGAAGCAAATGACAAACACGTTTCGATGTGTTTGGCAAAGGGCACTGGCACACACTCGGTGGCCTCTGACTCGCAAGGGTAACATCACCACTGAAAGGGCTGCTTCATTTTGTGAGTGAAGACATCTCACTAAATATGACGTCTGTGAAAACAGCAGAGATCTTACATTACCAACTGCTGCAGCACCCTTCATGTCTCACCTGAAGATGACACATCAATATAATACCTTATCAATCGTTCACAATTCTCATTTACACCAATTTTCCTAGAAATCAGCCAAACATTCAGACATAGGAGAAGAGAACATGTCAAATACAAAACATAAAATAACATACGTTGACACGATTGAACAAAACAAACAGTTTCAGTGACACAGATCTATGAGTGAGAATGTAGCATACCTGGGTATTCAGTTGTCTACAACATCAAAAACAATTTACTAACCAACCACTTCGATTGACAATCTTCTCTGTTATGCAAATTTCAATGTACATATGTTTATTTTTAATATAGAAAACCTTCATCAGGCAAACGAGGGTTAAACAAATTAAAAAAAACTACTTTGTCCTCTTGGGACAGGTAACCTACCCACATATTTAATCAGCAATACATGGGATAATTAACTACAACACTTTTAATTCTACCTTTTACATCCATCAGTAGGGAAAGCAAAAACAAACTACACCATTAGACATAATTCAATACATCAATATTGGCGGGGAAACAATAGGAGAGAGTACTGAGAGGAGGTGTCTTTATAAACAATGAGCATCTATGTTATATATCCACAGGGACTGACGCATACAATAGACACTGGTCATACAGGGGATAAAGAAATTTCTTGTCTGATGGAGCTGTCCGTTTGGAAATTTTCAGTCTTGTGTCACAATCCTGTAAAGTACAACACAAGTCTAACCCACACTAATGAGACTGAAATGAATTCCACCATCAGATAGACTCAGCATGACTGAACGAAAGTCCATCGTCAGACAGTTTCAGTCTGACTATCACTGACACACACCAACACATTCACAAAGGAATTGTATTAACTTTTTGAGTTATTGTCGTTTGAAAATCAAGTATGCTCAACCTTGCATTATATATTCTGCCGTGTATACATTACAGGATTAAGTATTCGCAATGTGCAAATGGCAATAACTCAAAAACTAAAAACAAATCCTGGGTACATCCAGCGACATACTTATAGATAAGGTTATTTGTCTTCCACCCTTGTTTCCACGACTGAATCATTGCTTAGCCTTCTGAAGTTAACTCCTACCTAGCTGCCATTACCATGTTTTATGTGGCATGCTAATTTGCTGTGCTATTTCAAATAGCTGTTTAAGTGGAATTAACTTAGTTTAGATGTGGTTATTGTAAACGGCTGAAGTTATTGAATGGAATAAGTGTTTGTGCACAACCAGTAGAGTATGGATACCGAACACCAGCAGGGATCGAACCTGCCACACACAACACTGAAACACTTGTCATAAACAACACAGTTCAACAGTTCTTAAACAATCAAATGACATAGTATGTCTGCATTTACAACACAATACTCTAACAGCACTCAGTCACAAATATATTGTTACTAGTGATGCACTTTTAGACGGTTAAGTCCACAAAACAGCGCTCATCCTTGTTCGTCATCACCCCATTCAGTGTGACCCTGTGTGACTGGCCGCGAGTACTGTATAAATGCCTGTCAACTCTCTGTCTTCTTCAAACTAGCCGGTGGATAGCTTTCATAATCCCAACACTACACAACCATAGCTTCTGAAACGACACCATGTATGTGTGTGTGTATGTGTGTGTGTGCATGCGTGTGGCACGTGGCCCTGTCCACTGTGCATATCAGTCAACTTTCTATATCCCCAGGAGAGGCATACTTAAGGCAATCTTATCAGACCACCCTTTCTGTTATCTGCTGAGGGAGTAGAACAATGTTACATTGTGCAGGTGACTTATGAAAGAACCTGCATTGCCATCTCCTCCCTAGAAGTGAAAAGTGCCCTCCTGGGAGAGAGAGCCAAAACACTTGTTGATGTCAGCAGGAGAGCTAAGCACAATAAACATGCCTCTGTAGTCAAATATAGAAATAGGACCAGAGTAGGTCTGGAGACAACAAATAAGTGATTCTAAGCATACTGTTAGACACCAACTTCGGTAATAACTAGGAAGGGGATATTCATGCAATAATTGTTTGCCTAACTGGACAACATCTCAGTACTTCAGTTAGGTTGGAAGTACATTATTATTTAAACAGACACTCCAGATTTCGACATACACATCTGTCGAAACGGTGTACACAATGTTGGTGGTCGGCAGTTACAATGGTAAAATATAGCCTAAACGAATTAGAACCTACATCGACACACGTGTCATAAATAGTTAGAGTTGAACCTCGGTTAACTGTCACATCATTACTATAGCCACATTACAATTAAGGTCACCCTAGGACAGTCCCAAATTAGTTCCATATATAGTATAAAATATAAGAAATTAGTCCCACTAATATGGTCACCTCGCTAGTCAGGTTATTTTACCCAGTCCCAAAAGCAATATATACAACAGTCTACAACTATTTGCCGTTCTAAACATCCAAAGTCCCTACCTTCCTTCGGGTGACGATGTTGCAGTAGTCTAGAAATGGCTACTCCTTGATGCTGTCTTTTCTGGCATTTGTTTTCATGTCCTATAGCCTGTTCCACAGTTTAAATCATCTGCTACACGAAGCACCATATCGAGCGTCAAGGGGGAGAGGGACGGGGAGGGGGAGGGGAAGAGGGAGGGGGAGGGGGAGGGAGAGAGAGAGAGGGAGAGAGGCATAGACTGAGGCAGAAATGGGCAAATAAATATACAGCCAGCAGGCAAGCGGACAAACAGACAGACAGACAAACTTCGAGGTAGATAGGCAGACAGGAGATAAAAGAGATACAGAGAGGCAGAGACACAGACAGGGGCAAAGACTGAGGCAGAGATGGGCAGATAAACATACAATCAGCAGGCAAGCAGGCAGGTAACATATATACAGACATATAGACATACAGGCAGGCATATAGACAGTCAAGACAGACAGGCAGACAGTCAAGACAGACAGACAAACAGACAGACAGAGAAACATACAAGAAGACAGACAAACATACATACATACAGACAGTGTGGGTGGGCGGGCAGACTGGCAGGCAGGCATGCAGACAGGCAGACAGACGGGTAGACAGACGGGTAGACTGGCAGACGGGCAGGCAGGCGGACGGGCAGACAGGCATAGAGGTAAACAGTCAGAGAAACGTACAAGCAGACAGACAGAGAGACAGAGAAACATACATGCAGACAGACAGTCAGACAGGCAGATAGGCAGATAGGCAGACAGGCAGATAAGCAGACAGGCAGGCAGACTGACAGACAGATACACATATACACAGACAGACACACAGACAGGCAGACAAACAGACAGCATAGAGGGAAACAATCAAATAAACATACAAGCAGAGAAGGATGCAGGGGCAGACAGGCAGACAGGCAGGCAGGCAGACTGACAGACAGACACGCAGACAGGCAGACAGACACACAGACATACAGGCAGACAAACAGACAGGCATAGAAGCAAACAATCAGATAAACATACAAGCAGAGAAGGAGGCAGGCCGGCAGGCAGCCATACAGGCAGACAGACAGCCATGCAGATCGACACACAGGCGAACTGACGTACTGTCTAACAGACGTATTGACTGACATTCCAACAGACAAACATAAAGGATGAGAGAGAGAGAGAGAGAGAGAGAGAGAGAGAGAGAGAGAGAGAGAGAGTTGAAGAAGTGGAGACAGGGAGAAAAACAGACATAATTTTTATAGAGAGAGATAGGGGCATAAACAGACAGCGTGCTAGTTGCGACTGCAACATAGTCGAGCAACGAATGCTACATTACTAAGTTGCGTTTGCTGTTCTAATTTTATACGTATTAAACCGCATGTAATAATCAGTCACCCTATAGATACTTGTCTGAATTTGTACAGACAAGGAATCGGAGAAACTTCTTTCAGCTAAGTACTTATTTTAATTTTAACTAATAACTATCACGTTATCTAAAGTCAAACGTGTGCACACGACGTACCTATACATCACAATAATTAGTTAAAATGCATGCTAGATGTAAGTAGTCTGAAAACACAATTTAACATTATACGACACAACACTCCTACGTGTGTATTGATACTCGTAATACGGAGCCGAGAGAACTGTACGTAGGCCCTATATCTTTGTGGATACGTCCATGATCCCTAGCAAACTGCGACTGGGTATGGCTCAAGCTACACTACCCGCGTCTGGCGCATGGCGTAACAATAGCCTATGCAACTGCTTGCACGAAACAATCCCACCAGGGTTATATAATATATTATACTTGTTGTGTTACAGATTCTTTGTGGGGTCGTACATGTTAACCAGCCCAAAACACGAACGGATTATATGCCCACGAACATTATTATTTGTAAGTTTACAACTTCACATTTACTCCTTTCCAAACATGTTTTGTTCGTTTTATTATGCCATTACATTGCACATTCCCACAATTACCACCTTCGTGAATTGCATGCATGACTTGATTTTGACTAATGATTTGTTTTGATTTGTTTGCTCTATAATGTGTTTCAACCAACATTCAATAAATATTAAATGAAATTACTGCCGGATATACCAAAAATCTCAGATGTCATCAGACATAGAAGACTCCGGTAAGTTAGCCATGTTTGCGTGTACCAAACGAAAACCCCCTAAACGTAGCTTTCATACAAGCTTTTTGTGTATTGGAAGATTTGTTTTGTGAAGCGCAGTATCCTGTCCTAATAACCTCTGTATGCGCTTTACATTTTACCCGTGGTGCACCTATTTCTTCTTACACCTTTATGAGAATTAATTAGTATTTTGATGACACAACTATCAAATACATTTGCAAGCGCGCATAAAAGGAAGCGTTATGCAACGATGGCATAAAATATTTTGTTTCCTATAAACTCGCTGTTAAGGCTGAAATCATAGCTTCTAAAATATGAAAAGTGTTTATTGATGATTTATGCATTATAACATTGTAATATTTTGCATATTCATAACATCGTATAGTTGTTAACTCTAACGAAATTGCATACTGCCGGACATGACATCGGAAGACGAGGGAATGTTCATTTTTTAATCCCCTCAAGAGTCAAGCGGACTCTTTGTTTTAGAGGAGGGTGCATTGGCATTGATAATTAATTTTGTATGTTAACAAGCTTAAAAGCCGCAGTCACTATGACGATGCAAGTTGACCATAAGAGTATGTGGAAATAATTTAAGATGCTCACTGAGAACACCAAGATGACAGTCTACCAGGCCTGTGTGCTGCATGAACACCCTCCTCTACGACAGCGAATCGTGGACCACCTACATGAGCCAGAAGTGCTGTCTCAACACCTTAATCCACACGCGGTGCCTCAATCGCATCTTCAATATCACCTGGCAGGACCGTGTTCCTTACAGCAACATACTGGACCGTGCTAGGATCCCCAGCATGTAGGACTATACTCACTGCTGAGACAGAAACATCTCCGCTCGCTGGACATGGCATGGAGGATGGCCGCTTGCCGAAAGTCACCCTCTATGGACAACTCGCCAGTGAGCGAAAATATAATGTTATTCAAACATAACAAACTATGTGAAAAATACGTGTTTACATGGATGCATGGTAAAATCGTAACTGATTCGTGGCCGACTCATTAGCGCCGCCGTTTGTTAACAACCCTAATACAATCCAATATGTCAGCTGAGAAATTGATTCTTGTTCTCGTGACCAATTTGCATATGCCGTCGAAGATTACCGCGCTTTGTGTGTTACGGTCTATTCGTGGTTTGCCGCTTTGCCGTCGAGGTTTTATTGTTGCCGTCGAAATTTGCATTAGGCCCTTAACGCGATAGGACACGTTCTGTGTTTCTTTCGACTTGCTATCATTTTGTCTCACTTAGATGTGATCGAGCCAATCAACTGCACGTAAAAGTTTCGATTATGGCGGCACTAATTCAACTCAAACTAAACTAAACTGTAACAACATGATTCATCGAATAGTGCTTACCATTTGCTGTTTGTGGATTATCGCGTGTCACTGTAGCGAGACACACGACCGAAGGTTATCTATAAGAAAGTGTAACTCAGTTAAAGAAAAAAAATAGTCGTATTTGTAAGAGGATGTCGATTCGTGTAAACCTATCTGTCTGTCTGTCTGTCTGTCTGTCTGTCAGTCTAGATAGTTAGATAGACAAATAGTGTCGAGATTAGTAATTGATTAATGACATTGGAAATCTCATTCAGCTGCCATGGCAACAGGGTTTCGTGAGTTCGGAGACTGCGCCGTCTTCACCGACAATGACAACACCACATGCATGGAAGTAACGTCAGCGGACACTCCGTTGGACTTCATTCTCAAAGCGAATGTCGCGCAATCGGAGAACTCTGCCCACGTCCGCATCACTCTACGGGACGGCGACTGCAGCGACAACAAACAGGTGATTTTTTATTGAAAGCTTAACATATATGTGTGTGGGCGGGCAGGCATGCAGGCGGGCAGGCGGGCAGGCGGGCGGGCAGACTTACAAACCGACCGATTAAAACACTCATACTTCTCAGCGATTTGAAAAATTATTGATGCTATTCACTCCGTCCACATTTCTTGCAAACATATTATTATTGTTTGAGATGTTTACCAATATATGTTTACTTTAATACATTGGTCATTTATTTGAAAGTATTTCTTAATGTTACAAGAACAAGAACAAAATGTTTATTTTGACCCCAAAGAGTACAAGTTTAGTCACAATATCGTGTATTTCAACTACTAGTAAACATAACTTAATTATAACTAATTAAAAACAATGTAATAAAAAAGAAGAGTGAAATGGGGTCAGTGACTCCTGTTAAGACAAAACGTGTCGCTATCACAGGAGTCACTCCTAGTATAACAAATTTAATTGGCCTTTCTTCATATGAATCTATCTATCCATATTCATATATATATATATATATATATATATATTAAATACGGTGTCTAACTCTTTATTAATGTAGCTGTATCTGAAGTCTATGTAGTGGTATGCTCTTTATAGTACAAATATAAATATTTGAGTGAAGATTCCTAAATACGTGTATGTATAGAATATCTATGCATCTATCCATATAGATATATGTGTGTTTTATTAGTTTTGGAGATTAAACTGACATATGTAACAATTTTATTGTGTACATGCGTTTTCATATTTTTGTAAGAGTTGATTTTTTTTAAATAATACGCAAACTCACGTAAACTATGAGTAAATATGTTTTACTAATTCTAATTCTGGAGTACAATTTACAACGTGAGGCAAATTGTTTTTAAGCATTTTTTTGGAAAATTCATGTCTTGTCCTAGATGTATGTAAATGTGTAACATTGCGAGTATTATGACTGTGTATAGTATAATTTGGGATAATTATCGAGTTTAATAAGAAAACTGGCAAATTGCCATGATTGTATTTATAGTAAAATTTCAGTTCTTGTAACTTTAACTGATCGTCTATTTTCAGTATTTTAAGTTTTTTTAAAAAGGGGTTTAGTATGTGAATTATACCTGTACAATGTTATTATTCGAACTGCTCTTTTTTGAATTCTCATTATTCGACTGCCTTTGTATCCCCAAGCCAAAATACAATAATTAAGATGTGATAATACTATAAAATTGTATAATAGTTTCTTTATTTGTAACGGTAGTACATGCTTCAATTTGTTTAATATACCCGTAGTTTTAGAATTTGTTTTGCAATTTTGTCTAAATGTGTTTTTCCATGTTAGATTTGTGTCCAGAGTTAAGCCTAGAAAATTAAATTCATCAACTCGTTCAATATTGATATTATCTATTTTAATAGTAGGAATTTGCGTCTCTTTCATTGATCACCATGAAGCACAGTCCGGGCGTTGGTCTGTGTGACACTGATCAGCATCGGGCGAGATCATCGAATTTTCGAGGCTATATTTGGCGGAGATAGATCGTAGAAACTGGTGGTGCAAAAAAGTTGATAAACAAGTGGAATTACTGATTGATAAGTATTATTCTTGCCTTAGTATCATTCATAAAGTTGCAATAAACATATATTGAGTAGCAGTTGTGCTTAAAGTTAGTTAGTTAAAGTATTTTAGAACACCTTAGTATAGTGAGTGATAATAGGGTTACTTAGCCTTCGATAAGTTGTAAACAAGATTTAACAAAACCTGATTATGTGGTAGAATATATAGGAGATAAAGTAACAACCATCAAACTACTTACATCAGATAATATCTGTGTAAGTCAGTACTTGCTAGATATTTTGATTAGGTAGCATTGTTGTTAAAATTAAGCAAGGGCGATAGTCGGGCGGCGTAACCTAAATAAATAAAGCAGTCTAACCTAACGTAATTGATTGTATTTAAATTAGGTCACTACAGGTAATGTTAGCGTTCGTGATAGAATAAATAGTCGGCTGTGTAATTGAAATTTGTAACATAAAGTGTACTAAGTTGTTAAGATATTAAATAAGTTGTGATAGGGATATGGCGCCTTGCAAGCGGCAAGTCAAGGCAACGCGACACTTGGTGTGCGATCACTGCCACAGCTGGGTAGATTTTGCATTGTCCGGCTGAGGGAAGTCATGGGCAGAAACCACGGAGGAAGGATTCACCTTTCAGTTTCAGTTTCAGTTGGGTGTTGGAAAATGGAGTGTCTGCAGAAGGAGATAGTTATGTTGACATATATTGTGAAGGGAATGGATATGGGAATTAGAAAGGAGACAGGTCGAATGGAGAGAGACGACAGGGAGAGAGGTGAGAATACTGCAAGATTGAAGGAGAATAGCAGTGGCAAGAAAACTGAGGAAAGGAGATTGACAGGAGGGAAGATGATTGGAGGGGAAGAAATTGGAAAATCGACGACAGAAATCGTGACAAGCGTGAAGGTGACAGGGGAGAAAGCGACCGTAGATAAGGAGGGAGGGAAGATGGGACGGGAGAGGAGAGAAGAAAATGAGATGGGAGGAAAGATGAAGGGACGAAAGGAAGTGAGAGCAAATGTGATAGAAGAGAAGTCGATAAAAGGGACGCTGACAGGAGGAAAGGTGACAAGAGAAAAAGCGACAGGAAAGAATGGATCGGAAGAGAATGTGACAGGATAGAAGACGACAAGGGGAAAAGACAACAACCAGACAGATGCAAACCGAAGATGGAGCTACTCGAAGGCAGTGGTTGAGGGGGCAATGAGGAAAGAGAGGGTGTTTATGGGCGACTCCATTATGAGAAAGACGGACAAGACACTGAGCGAGGGGAAGGACGTCGTTGTTTGTCTACGGGGGGCTAGGATTGAACATGTGACTGACAGGGTAGAGAAGGTATTGGGACATGGCAAGGGAGTGTCTATACTGGTATATGTAGGAACAAATAATGTTGACAGGGAGGGAACAACTGGGATAGTACAGAAGTATAGAAAGTTAGTGAGGAAGGTAAAGAAGACAACAGTTGAACAGATAATTCTGTCAGGAATGTTGCCAGTATTGGGAGGAAGGGGGGCAACGTATAGAAACTACAGGAGGATGGCGATCAACGCACTAGTTGGGCAGATGTGTGAAGAAGAGGGGGTGGGATTCACAGATTTATGGGGATACTTTGTTGGGAGGGAAGATATGTATATGAGAGATGGCCTCCATCTTAGTGGAAAGGGGCACCAGTTTTCTCAGAGAACCTGCTGCGATCTGTTGACAGTGGGACAGGTTGCATCTATTTAAACTTGATTCGCAGGGGGACTCACAGAAAAGCCTGAAACTGGAGGCATAGATAAAGACAGCACAAATAAATCAGCAAAGAACAGTCTGGAAAACTCTTCTGAAGCTGGATATAAATGTGTTTGTTTAAACGCAGTGAGTATAGTAAACAAAAGAAATGAACTAAACATTATGGTAGAAGATATTGACCCTCACATAATAGGTATACCCGAATCCTGGACCACCACCGATATATCAGATGCCGAATTGGGACTGACAGGCTATGTAATGTTTAGGAAAGATAGAATAGGAAGGAAGGGAGGTGGAGTTATGTTATATATTAAAGAATCTATCCAGGCTTATGAAATAAAATTAAAAAGAGAAGCAGATTGCGAAGAAGCTGTTTGGTGTAACATAGTTACAGGAAACTCAACGTTAACAGTTGGGTTAGTTTATCGAAGTCCAAACATAAGCATAGAGGAGAATGAAAAAATACAAAACGCTATAAGGGAAGTGAGGAAACGGGACTGTATTATTATGGGTGATTTTAACCGCGGACACATACAATGGAAATCTCCTCAGAGTATGGGGAGTGAGGAACACAAGTTTTTAGTTTTAGTTCAAGATACTTTCCTTTCTCAACATGTGCTATAACCAAACAGGGGTGAGAATGTGTTAGACATAGTTTTGTCCTCACATAATAAATTAGTTGACAATGTCAAGATATGTGAGCCACTGGCGAGTAGTGATCACAACCAGATACATTTTACAATCAAAGTAAAATCAAAAAGGAATAGTAAAAAGCAATATAGGAGAAATTTCCACAAAGGAAGGTATAAGGACATGAGGAAATATTTAGCAAAGATAGACTGGAATAACACACTGAAAAATAAGACAGCAACAGAATGCTGGAATATATTAAAGAGTGAAATTAAGTGCACAGTTGATAAATTTGTACCCTTCAAAAACAAGGTAAACAGTCCAAAAAGAAACACTTATCGAAAGAAGCTATTAAAAAAATTAAGTATAAACAAATGTTGTGGAAGTCATATAGATGTTCTGGAAATGATGAAGACTACAACAGTTATAAAGAAGCACTAAACCAAGCTACAGCTGAAATTAGAGATTCAAAGAGAAGCTATGAACTACAATTAGCTAGTAATATAAAACACGACAGCAAGAGTTTTTATGCGTATGTTCGAAGCAAACAGAAAGTTCAAGATAAGGTCGATCCTCTAGAAGATAGTGTTGGAAATATAATATCAGAGGAATTCTTAATGGCAGAAGAACTGAATGAGTACTTTAGTTCAGTGTGTACCAGGGAAGATATTAGTTCACTGCCAGTACCAGAGGCTAAGTTCAAGGGGCAGATTCAGACTATTTAGGACAATTAATTGTAACCCCGGAAATGGTAGCTAAGAAAATAAGGGCTATTAAGGATAATAAATCACCAACTACTATTGGAAATTGTAGAACAAATTAGCGTACCGCTTGCAACAGTTTTCAATTTGTCATTAGAAGAGGGAGTGGTTCCTTTAGAATGGAAAGAGGCAAACATTATACCGTTATTTAAAAAATGTTCGAGAAACAAGTCAGAGAACTATAGACCAGTGAGTTTAACTTCAGTGATTTACAAATTATTAGAAAGATTAATTAAAGATCACATGGTGGATTTTCTTGTTAAACATAACTTAATAAACCCATCTCAACATGGTTTTTTAAAGCTAGGTCATGCTTAACAAATATGTTATGTTTTTTGGAAGGCATCACTAAGTGGGTAGATGAGGGATCACCAGTAGATATTGTCTACTTAGATTTCCATAAAGCTTTCGACAAAGTACCACATCAAAGATTACTGCTTAAACTAAAGGCCCATGGCATAGGAAATGGTATAATAAACTGGATAGAAACATGGCTGATTGACAGAAGACAACGTGTAGTAGTTGATGGGGAGGCTTCAAACTGGAAATCGGTATTGAGTGGGGTACCACAGGGATCAGTACTAGGACCTATATTATTCTTAATATATATCAACGATTTGGATGATGAAATAACAAGCAAGGTGTTGACATTTGCGGATGATACAAAAGTGTTTAGAAGGATTAAAAGTGATGAAGATAGACAACATTTACAAGATGATCTTGACAAGTTGATCAAATGGTCTGAAAAATGGCAAATGCTGTTCAATTTTAGGAAATGTAAATGCCTCCACGCAGGACATGGGAACGATGAGGTAGAATATACAATGGGGGGTACTGTACTATGTACTACTGTAAAAGAAAAGGACTTAGGGTTAACCATTAGTGCTGATATGAAGGTTTCAGAGCAGTGCGGAATTGCAGCATCATAGGGAAATCAAATCCTTGGATTAATTAGGCGAAACATAACGTATAAGGAAAAAGAGCTAATAATACCGCTGTACAAAACAATAGTTAGGCCTCATTTAGAATATTGTATTCAAGCGTGGAGGCCATATCGCAGGAAGGACATAGATATGCTAGAAAGAGTACAGAGGAGTGCAACTAAAATGATACAAAAACTGACGGATCTTAGTTACGAAATACGCCTAAAAAATGCGGCTTAACAACACTAGAGACCAGGAGATTGAGAGGAGAGCAGATAGAAGTGTTTAAAATAATGAATGGTTATGAAAATATTGATAGAAATATTTTTACTCAGTTAAGAAAGATAAATGGACTAGAGGACATGAAGTTATATTAGCAAAGGAGCCATGTAGATTACATATAAGAAAGTTCTCATTTTCACAAAGGACTGTAAATGAATGGAACAGATTATCTGCTGATTGTGTGGGTGCTAGTAGCGTGAATATGTTTAAAAATAAAATCGACACATATCTCAGAAGGGCGGAATACACATAGATAAAAGGGTCGGACTCTCGATAAGCCAAATGGCTTCCTTGTCCACCTTCCACCCAGAGTTAATTCTCTGGGTGGCAATCTTGTTAAATCTTGTTAAATGTTGATATTATCTATTTTATTAGTAGGAATTTGCGTCTCTTTGTTTAATACTTGAACAATTACGTATTTAGATTTGTCTTTGTTTAATGATAATTTATTAATGCTTAGCCATTCAATAACTTTACAGAGTTCGTTGTTTATTAGAGATTCTATACTTTTGTTTTTATGTTGTGTGCTAACTCTAAAATGCTTGAATGTGCTAGAAAGCGTTGTGTCATCAGCATACAAAATGAAGTTAAATATATTACTAACTTGTGTGAAATCATTTATGTAAATAGTAAACAATAAAGATCCTAAAATTGAGCCTTCTGGAACTCCGATTTGTATTGTAGTATTTCTGATTGCATTTCATCAATTTCAACATACTGTCTTCGGTTATTTAAATAATTTTCAAATAAAAATAGAGTTGAACCATCCAGGCCGTATTATCTTAATTTATATAATAAAATATTATGGTCAATGGTATCAAAGGCCTTCGATCAATCGAGAAAAATATTAATTGGCATCTCGTTATTGTCCACGTGATTTAAAATTCTCTATATCAATTCAAGCGCTGCATACTCAGTATAGGTTTAAAACCTTATTGATTATCGAACAGAAGGTTAGCTTCATTAAAGTACGACGATAACTGAGTAAAGATAATGTTCTCTAGTACTTTTAATATTGTTTGGAGTAGAGAAATAGGCCTATAGTTTTTAAATTACGTGGGATCTTCTTTTTTAACTATTGGAATTACTTTTGGAAATTTTAAGTTTATCTGGAAAAATCCCAGTATGTATTAAAATAGTCTATGACTTTATTATTGCAGGTTCAATTATTTTTTAACAATTTTGAAGAGATACCATCGAAACCACAACAATGTTTTGTGGATAGATTGTGTATTATTTTCTTTACTATTTCTTCATCTACATTTTCAATTGTAAAAGCTGAGTTTATTTAGATAGTAACTATAATCTTTGGTACCTTTATATTTGATATCATTTACAATAGTCTGAGCTATATTTGTGAAATAATTATTAAATTTATTTGCAATTATTTGTTTGTTTGTCATTTGTGTGCCGTTGTCTTCAAAATAAGTTGAGAAACTTGTTTTAGTCTGTTTTTTGAGAGACATTCATTTATTGTTTTCCAGGTATTTCGTATATCGTTTCTAAAAAGAGGGAAACGGGATTCAAAATACATTTGTTTAGCTGCCCGAATGTTTTTCTTTAATATCGCGTTATAAGTTTTTAAATAAATTTTATTAGTTTCATAATTTGCTGAACAGGGATTTGTTAATTTTAACTGTTTATACATTTTGTCTCGATATCTAATTTATATTAACAAACCCTCAGTGATCCAAGTCGATTTCTTATGTTTGTATTTCTGAAATTTTACTAATTTGCTTGGCATGTATTTATTTTTAGCACGGGTAATTTCTTCATATATTATATCATAATTACAATTTGGATCAGCGGTTGGATTTTTATTTAACTTATCGTAAATGTTATTTGATTTTATTTCATTCATTATACTTATCATTGCTTCTACGTTTACAGTGTTTATTTTTACATATTTAGGTCCACGCCTACTCACTGGAGAAATCGACCAACGCCGGCCCGTACGATGGCATCTTCTTGCTGTGTGAGCTGACGAACACCGAACAGTCAGCAGAGGGGGCCACCGTCTGCTCGTTCTGTTGCGACTGCTCGAAAAGAGGCTGTGATTTTGTGTTTGTCCGCATCTTTGGACGATATGGACCTGTCAGATCGTTGTGTGAAGTGGAAGTTGTGTTACCGTAGCTGCACAGATAAACACATATGAGGCACTTGAGACATGATGCATATCAAACTAGTCATTGGAAAATCCAGTAAGTCAGAGGATGCAGGACTAATTTGCATGCTTTCTCAAGTTATAACATGGTCTGTTCGACGATCGTTCCAATATTATAAATATGCCTTTTTCATAAAAATATGAAGGAACATTTGCGAAAGAGATTCATATTGTAACTCCTTATCACTTATTTGTCTCATGTTATGCAAATAAATTGTAAGAAAAGTTGGTTTTAGTGAAATAATTATAGTTTCTGTACAAAAACACAGCGCCGCGCGAAAGGTTTGGTAAGAACGTTAACGTGGTAGCGGTTATAACCAATGAAAAAGATATGTTGATGCTCGTGACGTAATTGCCTTGGGAAGTCACGCTCAATTCTCGTAAGTCATACACGTAAATCAGCGGCTAGATCTCGCGAGATTCAAAGCGATGGATTTTGGTGTGGGTCGAACAACGAGCCGGTAACCACATATATTATATATATAAATTATGTTGTTTAACAATCACAAGTTGTCGCAGATTTAGCCATGACGTGGCATTGTCATATAATTATAATTTGTTTGTGCATGTTTAGTTTCTGTTCAAGCGTGGACTGTGATATATTGAATAACAATCAATGTCCTCATGTCAGCGTGGAAGTGTTGCAATGTCTACCGAAATAAACCGTAGCGTCTCTCGTGCATAATATAACACTATCCGCGCAGAAATTAGGTGACTCTCGTTGTGATCGCATTGTTTTGTTCCTAGGCTCCTATGGATATAACATTTAAATGGAGAGAAAACGCCGTGACATCATGCCATGCGGTAGTAGTACAGTAACATTGGTAGACAAGTTCGTTGAAAGGAAAGAGTCAAGGGGTTATGAATGACACAAACTACACAATTTTGATAACTATATCAGCGTGACACGTCGTTTTCAATGTTGGGTGCAGTTGCTGGATCTGAGCAATATGCAGAATGCGTCGGATTGTGCTGTGCAGTCCTTGCATACTCGAAGGTCTGCACATTGCATACCCATCAGCAGATTGCAAATATACCCGCGTGCGCAACAGCAGCTCGTTGTGTGATCAATACATTTGACAGCTTGTCCCTTGTTACTTTATTTACCTTTTCTTGCGGGGTTTATGAAAGTAGCAAAGTATTTTTTTTTTAATTATACGGACAATTCACACTGTGCGCAGCACAGGATATATTTAACTAAGTTCATATGGACGTAGACTAGTAACACAATTGCTTATCGAATACAATTGTTACGCTCGTTTGAATAAATTATTGAGCACCAGCGTGTCATTGTTATTTTGACTGTGACTATCATTGATTTATTTAGATGGTTAATAACAGTAATATTACAATTTCATAGAATAATGTGTTTGTAAGTCAGGAGTAAAATTGAACGTCACCCTTTATTAGGGCTCAGCTTCAGATAGAGTAGTTTACTTAAAAGTTGATAAATATTACATGTAGGGCAGTGCAGTAACACCAGAGGAGGAACAGCTACACATCGACAACACCAGACGCTGGAAAAGAAAAAGAAAAGTTACAAAAAATAGGTAAGTTCTTATATAACGAAATATCAAATCCTTAGGACTGCACAAAGCGCTTTACACTTTATTCCCTGGTCGACCTGTTCAAAGGAACACCATCGCGACTTATCTAGGAAGCATTCAGCCACACTGAAATTAATGGGCGGGGTGTGACTGCAGGCTGATTACGTCATATTATCTTCGAAACCAACTATGAATGAGAATTAACGCCAAAGTAGTGTTCTCATCGAAAGAAAATAAAACTGAAACGCAAAAAAATATCAGTTGTGATGCCTTCTCCTCTTCTAAAGCCACTGTATTGTCTGTCGGAAATGTTGAAATCCGTACGCGCAATAGGGCAGGATACGTCACACGTAAACAACTATGAAAATATGTTGCACGCATTACATCACATGTAACGTTGGCGTTGATTTTCGACATGCTCACGCCATATGGCGAATGGACACGATATCACCCAGTTGAACTGTATTATATATTGCAATAGTCGCAAAGACAATATTTCCTTGTCTACTTGCTGCTAAAGGCACTGTAGTTCAGTGAAATTGATGACTTAAAATTACTAATATTCAGTTGTTCACTTTATGTTATGTGCAGGTAGCAATGTTTATTGTCAATTCAATCAACGTAGGAAGCTACCTTACCTCTTGTTGACATTGATGAAAATACTGAAAGTTATAGACTTTTTTCCGTGTCGTTCACACTAGCCTCGATTACCCAGGAACCGTGAAGTGGCAGCAATCGGCACTCACTACAGCCTGTAACATTAGTGGTTTTGCAACTATGAAGCAAACAATTAAATGTGAATAAACTTTTAGCAGGTAATACTAAGCTTTCGAAATTATTCAACATTTAACTTATATTGAAACAATAAGATATATAAAAATGAAGATTTTTTTGTTTATCATATCACCCTCTTAGTCACTAGGTGGCGCATCGCAAAATGAAAATATGTTCATGCTCTTTCTTCGTGTTATGTTGTATATATATATATTTTGTAACTTAATTGCGTTATCGAAAACATGCATCAGATATAAACATTAATAATTATTACACACGTAGGCTTGTGAATTGTGTGCAATCGAAATACGTCTTTGAAACCAGATTCTCTTCTTGTTGAGTTCACGGAGTCGAGCGAGAATCGAGACTACGTTCATACAAGGTGTTGTCATCTTCTGGCGTATGCAGCCGCCCGAACCACGGTGGACACTTTTAAAACTGGTCTGGACAGACACATCTAAAGTTCCAGCAGTGCTAATGCACACCCCCTCCATGTTGGCGTTAGGATTTTTGACAATCAGTATATACACATAGCCATGGACGGACACAGTTATTAATGTTATATATTAAGGATTAAGCGTGTTGCTTTCCAAGAAACATCAGCAGTTACCCACTGCTGATGTTTCTTGATATTTCCCATATTTCCAGCTTGTTGTTAGAGGGCAATCAGTTCAGTGATTTTGTTCAGTTGAGGAAATATTTGCGTGACGTCACTCGGTTTAGAGCAGACATGTTTGTGTAGTACGTTAGTTCTGTGTGCCCTTTGCTTGGTCCTTATATGCAGCTTACAACAGTTCGCCTGATGTCTGGGGAGCCAGTAGATGTAGGCTGTCTATGTTGGTAGGTTTCACGCAGCCCGTTATGATGCGGCAGCTATCATGTAAGGCGGGGCTAAATTTTAGGTCATCATCGTATTCCTCGTTGTTGTCGTAGAAATAGTAGTGATCATAGTTGACGCAACCAATATTGTGTTTTTCATCGCGTTACGAACTGTCATGGTGATGCTGGTTAATGGTGTGTAAATCTATATTAACACACATTTCTTAATTGACTTGTCTACATCCGGAGATTCTGAAAGTTACTGGGTACGTGTAACGCTTGCAATAAAGCGTTTGATCGATTACAACAATACAGATTTAAGTTGGATAATGTGCGTATACATGGTTTGAGATGGGATAATTTCCTCATGTTTAATCAATAGTTGCAGACACACACACACACACACACACACACACACACACACACACACACACACACACACACGCGCACACACACACACAAACACACGCACACACACACACACTCGCAAACACATACACACACGCACGCACACGCACGAACGTATGCACACACACACACACACACACACACACACACACACACAACACACACACACACAAACATACTGGATCATCGTTACATGCAAGGAAGATAAAACATATTTCAGAATGTAAAACAATTGTAAAACTTTGGCTAAAAGACAAAAATAACCAATGTATATTTGATTGGGGCTTAGATGCTATATCCCAACCACCCCTTCCGAGCAATTATTTCATTGCAGAGTGTAGAATCTTTCAAAGGTTGCATGTTGTTACTTCTATAATTGTAATTACTCAGTAAGTAATACGTTTATTTTGATCATTTATATTAATACGTATGACATGTTATGTTTTTTTTCTTCTGGAGCAACATATAGTGACCGAACTTGCGCAAGATTCGACACCGCCGCTCAGGATTCGAACCCGGCTTCCCTCGGTTGAGAGCTGTAGTGTACTCCACGGCACTACACTTATCTGTATGACACTGGACATGCAACTATACAGTATGTAAATTGAACACAAAGAAACGGAAACATATAAAACGTTAGTGGCTTTGCCGGCAGCATAAAAAGATACTACGTTGCCATAACTCCCTACAACGAGGTGTGATATGTTTGTTCAAACACTGCAAGATACCTCATTAACTGAAAATTAAGGTACATGCTTAATATAAACAAAGTACTTTACATACGAAAGGTATACAACCATTACTAGCCATCATCTATAAACACCTACCACCACCAATACGTGTGCTCATGCTACTCTTAGCGATAATCCGCATGCCGCAACATATAAAGAATTAACAAGATTCAACAAGATTGCCACCCAGAGAATTTGCTCTAGATGGCAGGTGGACAAGGATGCGACGTCTGCAACATCTGCTGAGGTTATTCAACAGGAAGAGATACTGCCAATCCCCCAACTGCCCAACCCCAAAAACCGACGTAAGACAACCACAGAGACAACGATAGATTTCCGTCGTAAAAAGGCAGTCAAAGATCTTGAGTTACATGCAAAAGAGCTGGAGCTCCGAGAGCGTGAGCTCGCTCTTCAGGAAGCACGATTTGAAATGGAAAGAGAGGAAAAGCGGCAGATGTTGGCATTAATGATGAACCAGTAGTTTGATTATATACAGATGCAGTCATCATTGTTGGTATTAAAGCACAAATGTACACTTTGATCGCAAGTTACACATTTATTATTTCACATGTTACATTATAACAATGTTGTCTGATCGCTGAAACTGTTGTGCTTGATCCCACTTTTTTGTGAAGCATGGGAATCTGCCAACTTGAAACAGTGCCTCTGCAATAAGTGCCAACAGCAGATGTTTACAATGTCAATGTTACGTATACAATATGAACATTTCACAGGCACACCGTTCAAATTTGAAGCACTATTTTGGAGATATTTCACACCATTTGACGGAATGTATAACTTGAACGTATTTATTTTATTATTAAGAACATTAATATATGTATATCAATTTAGCAATGCTGATCAGACAGCTTCCTTACCAAATTAAATATAACAGCTCATTACAACCATGTGTAATAATGTGTATTAATTTAAGTGATGTTGCCCCATATATATGGTGTAAACAACAAAGAAATCACATTAGTGCAAGTACTTCTTCCACAAATACATACTGACTTGTTTACTTTAAGAAATATTTTATTTAAAACCAGTGCTGTGGTTATGTGCGTTAGACTGGCAGCATCCACTCATTTATTATTACCTATGTCAGTCAATTTACTTTTCGTTTTTCGCTACAAAGGGACCTTGCACTGAATATAATGACTCCCTTGTCACCATCTAGTGACAGTCATCAGATTAATGAATTTGAAACATGATGACAGAATTAACTGATGTGTAATGTAAAAAGAGTAATAATAGGCCTACAGAATGGGGGCGTATGCACTCCTCCTTAGGCAAGAGTTCCGCTTAAGGGAACATATTTCTCAAACGGGAACATATGTCCTTGAATGAACAAATTCTCTAAAACTATACCCATCAATTAAAAAAATATGTGACACTGCCCTTCTCGACACCGAGAAAAGTATTCGAGAAATAAAAACACAACCACCAAAACGTAAACCACGAAACAGGCATGTATATTATTAGTACAGTGTTTAAATGACTAAATCATATCACACTGAGTTCTGGAGAACATCAACCTAGATATTCCTCTAGTGTTGGTGGAGTGATGTTGAAGTAGCTCGATGTTTGACTGTCATAGAGGCATGTGTGGCAATTTGTGAGGAGGACAGCAACGACATAGAACATTCCAACTGGTTGGAGATATAATTTTAAGTTCTTCTTTAAATCAATGAAGCTGCAATAACGCAAGACTTTACCAAAACCCCATTCCACACAATGACGCACGCTGGCCATGAACTTATTGAATTGTTCTTGGGGTGCAGTTAGATGGGGACCAGAAAACGGGTTTATCAGGGATGAACGCAAAGGATATGCTGGATCACCATAGAGGCAGAAAGATCGAATTTGAGGTATTGTTTCTATGCGATCCAGAAGCTTGCTCTCACGAAGGAGACTAGCATCATGGCGTCTGCCTTCAAACGGCCCATCAAGGTCAACGATTAGCCCATTGGGAGCCATCACTGATTGAAATGTCAGGGCATGCACACGTTTGTGGCCATTAAATGTTTCTCGTTGATTTCTAGTTGGCCGGGATATAGGGCGCACCGTCCCATCGATGAATCCCCAACAGTTTGGTAGCGGCGACCCTGCGTTACTAATAGCTCCTGCAAACACTGGAATATTACCGATGATCCATCTTTGATTTAAATTCGATAACAATTGGCGGAAGTTATTGTACACATGCTGCACAGCAAATGTGGACAAATCGCTAATCTCGCTCCTATGGCGGCCCCCAAACAAACCTACTAAATAATTCTGCCGGTTTGGGTAAGCAAAACGCCTTAGCATAAAGCACAGACACTCTACCCCAGTGGCTGTTATCCTAGATGTGGTTGTAACTTTGTCAGGGAACAACAGGAACCTGCATAATTTGTATATGTTGTCTTTGGAGAATCTAAAGTTCGATAGCACATCTTCATCAGTAAAGTCATCTAAATTGAAAGGTGTTCTCTGATCTCTAGATATCGCGTCCTCTTCCATAGCAAGGGTTAGTAGGAACAAATCGTCGTCACAGAGATCGCCGAAGCGCTGTAGAAGATCAATGTCGTCTAGGTCTTGAACATCCCCTAGGTTTATATTTGCTGTGGCCATTTCATTGCAAGATACCCTGTTTAGATAACAAATGATGGCTGTGTGTGTGCGTATGTGTGTGTGTGTGTAGTAAATTATTTTTATTGAATCCTCTACCCATATTCACATATTCGTTTTACTATGGGGATGAGGTGTTCAATACAATTGTTCAATTGTATTTCATTACTACTTGTATATAAGGCTTCAACATTTCATGTATTTACTACTTAGGCATTATGGGTAAATACATACTAAGAACCCAAACCAATAAAAAAGAATTATGTTTTATGAGTAATATAGTACGTTTATGAACCTTTCAGCTACATATGAGGTCTTAATCACAAGCTGAAATGGACAGATTATAATGCATATAAATAATTTTGGAATTATGTACAAAAGCAAAATATATAATATTGTATAGATTTATTACCTTGATTCTGTACTATGCATTATTTCTTCCTTCCATAACTAATAACGTACAACTGATTTTAATTATGTATATAGGGTAGTACATGATGTGCAATGTATCAACTTCATAATAAATATTTATCTGTGATTCTGCCAATAACACTCACCTAAGGATTGGGTTCAGCCTATAAGACATGTCAAAGTGAAACTATTAGGTTTGACATTGTGGAATATGTAAACAGAAACAAAGAAATTCCAGCAAAACAGTGATTTGTCTCTTCATGGGCCATATGTTCAGGTGCACAGGCATGAAATTAATTGTCATATAGCATACAAGGTGCTCAGAACAAGAATCAGCTTAAATGTCTAGTGAAACAGTTTACATGTGTTTACATTTATAACTGGTATTCTGTATATCTAGAAGTAGGTTTTCTACTTACTTAATACTCTGGAGGTAATCTCTCTCCCTTTTTTAGTAAAATTAGAATAATAGCTAGTATTTAGTAATTTTATTTTCATTAATTTTTATTTATTATTGTTGTTTTAGTCTTTGTTATTTTATCATAATTTCTGTGTCTGTTCAAGGACCACAATGGAAATAAATGCTTGTTCTTTCTTGTGTCATGTTTATACCTCGTAATTAATATAAATATAATAATAAAATAAGAACAATTATATCATGTTCTATGTATATATATTTTATGTATGTATACGTTTACAGTTGTATAGTGAATAAATCAATAAAAGAATGAATCAGTAATACATTAATTTTAAGAAGTTATGTACAGCCTAAATGACTTTAGTACAACTACTAAAACACTTCAACTCAAATCGTTTCCACAAGAAATGTGAAATGGTTATTGGAATAACACACATGTACTAATTGTTTATATGAAAATTAGCATTAATTTATAGTCATCCGTTAATTTATTCGTTCCTTCATGTATGTGGCTTCGCTTCGATGTCCTGTATTCTGGTTCATACTCCTATCGCGTAGTCAAGGCCCAGGGCTATGCTGAGACAGGTCTTAAAACTATTTTTTTCTGATGCATTAACCACAACAGCAATTAAAATTAGGCGGCTAATCAGTCAAAAACAGTTGTATGTACAATGCTGTCATATTGTTTGCTTTGATTCATCCATAATTTGAACGTAAATTGAATAGGGATTGCGCTTACCGATCACCCCAGCCTGTTAGGTATTTACCTAACCGATTGACACGTAACCGATCGCATAAACACAAAAAGCGATGACGTAGTACGCACAGCGCGTTAGGGATAGGGAAGGGATTCGAGATCGGTGTGCTTGCAGACACTCTCTAATACTGCGGAAATTATACTGGTTGCCTGTTAGGAGGCGTATTGAGTTTAAAATACTCGTCCTTGTACACAGGGCATTATACGATGGTACGTCTGAATACCGTGCGGCACTGTTACACCAATATACACCACGCCGTTCCCTGCGTTCTGCAAGCGGGTTACTCTTGCAAGTTCGTAAAGTGAACTTAGAACGTTTCGGCCGCCGTGCATTTGCATGTGCTGGCCCCACTCTGTGGAACAAACTTCCCATGAACATGCGCAACAACGGCAATCTCCCTCAATTTAAGAAACAACTAAAGACATTGTTCTTCTCCACGTAATGGGTTTTACATGACTGACATTGGACTTTAACACTGGCTTATCTATTTTTGATATTATCTTATTTATTATCATTGTAGTATTCAATATTATTTATCATTGTAGTATTCATTATTTATTATCATTGAAGTATTCATTATTTATTATCATTGTAGTATTCATTATTTATTATCATTGTAGTATTCATAATTTATTATCATTGTAGTATTCATTATGTATTATCATTGAAGTATTCATTATTTATTATCATTGTAGTATTCATTATTTATTATCATTGAAGTATTCATTATTTATTATCATTGTAGTATTCATGGTATTAGTGTTTTTTATATTTCACCCATTTAATATTACTTTTACCGAATGCAGTTTAATTTGTAAATTACAAATTATTATTTAAAATAATTTACACAGAGGAACATTCTACAGTTTTAACATGTTTTATAGCCTATCGTTATTATTATTTTATTATTTACCTGGACTAATTATAATTTTAAGCTACTTAGTATTTTAATGCTTGTACACACCCGTGTCAAAATAAAGTTTTATTATTATTATATTATTATTATATTATTATTATTATATTATTATTATATTATTATTATAGTGAGCTTGAAGTAGGATCCAGACCCACCGACCGCCGTTGCTTCGCTTCAAGGTGTCGACGCGATATGAAGGCATGCAGTATCGACAAAACATCATGGGAGACTGTTACCATAGATCGCAGTACATGGCGCGCAACAGTGCGTGGGGGTGTGAAAACCAGCGAGGAAAAGCGGAACGCAACCTGGATGGAGAAGAGACGACAACGAAGGGATTGTGAGAACGGCGCACCAGTTTTGCCATCGAACTACGTCTGCAGAAACTGGGCAAGGGACTGCCACTCAAGGATTGGCCTGCATAGTCACAGCAGACGCGGCCACACCAATCATTGAATCTTCAGGCGCAGAACCTAATGTCCTTCGGGACAGGGAGGCCTACTACAAATACTTCCTTGGAACCACTCAAGCTCCAAACTGCCTGACGTATCTGTCCATCCACAGTCAATGGGCCTCGCCTCGCAAGTAGGGTCAAGCTGGTTGGACATCTTCCTCATCCGTGCATCAAAGTGTGCTCTCATGATGTGGTTGGTAAGAGTCTTGCAACAAGGGGAAGAGATGCACAGTTGATTTTCAAGAACTTGGCCAGTGGCTCCTTCTCACTCCCACCACTCATTCTGATGACAACTTTGTTTCTCGCTTCGTCGAAGTCGATGCATTTAAACCCATACAGGAAGCAAACAAATGACTCGATGGCTGGTACGTCGAGTGCTTCTGAGGTCAGGGACCGCAGTGCCATCACGTGTTGATGCACTACATCCGTTTCTAGTAGTTGGAAGGGCTTCACTGTGCCCTTTACAGAGATGCAGGATGTGAAGTCACATCCTTTCAAAGCATGCAGACCCTCGAGCGCATCCGTGAATCCATGGTTTCTCTCATCAATGGTGACAGCTATATTTGTCCCATCAATATATATATGGTTGTTTCTAGATCCATCATCCAGGATAATGCTCATCCTTTCTGACCTTCCGACAAGCCCGAGAAGAATGACGAGTACATCTGTGTCAGTTGACCTCACCAGAATGTTTCCAGTGGAGACGCTGCTTGCATGAAATGCAATGAGTGTGTCGGCCTCCTCGTGCTGACCTTGGAGATGATTCTATTCCTCTGTTTGTACAAGTTCTTCCTCGTTAGTCTTCATCGCCATGCATTTACCACCCTAGAATTGACCAGTAGTGTGGTTTTCTCCATTTCCATACGTTGATTTGCTGAGCTGAAGCACGGTTTCATGGAAGAGGATGCCCCCATCAGTCACAGTGGCAACAATTGGGGGAAGTGTGATATCGGAGAACTCGACATCCTTTTCTCAAGAACCTTGGTAAATGTTGCTTTGTTCGTCTTCAGTGGGCGAGAGTAAGGGGGACTTCTGTGATAGAGTAGCTTAGCAGGTGCTGCAGGTTAACGGCATAATTTGTTTTGGCAGCGATAGCCAGAATTCTCCCAAACACATCCCTGACTTCCTCAGCTGCATTCACCCTCCGCACCACAGTCTTCGATTTCTTTACGTTTTCTGAAGCGAAGTTCAATATCTTGGTCCTTGCCACTTTCTTCAAAAATAGTGACCCATCGACCATACACTTCCCATCGAATATAAGTCGAAGTGTTTTCCCCCGTACTAGTGTTCCAAGGAGAAATGTCTTGGTCTCTTCCTTCGCCCTCTTCGCCGATGACACATTGACCAACTCAGCAGGGAGGGGAGTGCGCGGCGAACACATTGCACGTGTATTTAAGCTGTTGCCGAGGGCACCATGTCAGCATTGTCACGTCGAATTCTCAATTTTTTCTGTTGGTTAGACGGTTCTTTCGCTGATCGAAGACCGACCATTTCCCGTAGTTCTGACAAGGCCATGCCGCGTTGGGTGAGAGTGACGGACCACCTTCTGAAGGCACTCTCAGAGTTTCTGAAAGCCGTTATGTCTCTCGTTGGAGATGCAGCGTCTCTATTGACAGTCTGCTTCAAATCAACCGCAGACCTTGCGTACGATTTGTCTGTGCGTCGAATGGAAAGAGCGCCATCCTTCAAGATTCCCCGTGCACTTGAATCCATCTGTCGGAGTTTGTGGAGAAAGAATGAACTCCATCGTCCATAATTGGGCCGGTTCAGAGCGAAGCAAAGTTCGACCACAAATGGCACAGTCATAGGTGATCATAGATCCTGGTGGAGGTTGACCATTCTTCCGCTGCATTCTTTTGTTTTTGAGTTGTTGACGCCGTTTCTGTTCAAAGTCCCGTTTGCAGTCTCATACCAGGTGTTGTGCGGGATGGAGCATGACTTCAGCTTGGCCTTCATGACGTCTTTGTAACGTTCTCATTGCCCCCCTCGCGAGCGCAAACCAGTCTTCAGTTGACCGTAGAAAAGCGCCACTGGTATGCGGTCATCCGTAATGCGGACCAAGTGGCCACACCATCGTAATTGTGCGTGCTGGATATGAAACTGGATTCCGAACGTTTTGCATTTGTCCTGCACCTCAGTGTTTGGCAACATTGAAGCCTGCAATCTGCCCTAGGCAGCGCATGTGGAATTGTTCTGAACGTCTGATATGGCGTCGATATGGGGTCCACGCCTCACACCCCTACGGCAGTGTTGACAATACGACGGCACCATATATATCTCCTCCTCTGTCATCATCTCATTGTACTTGACGAAGAGCGCTCGTTACATGCCAACAGCCACAAGTTGGTGGATCCTGGTACATCGTTTGTAGAATTTTCCTTTCATGAAGCCAGAGAGCGATCCCTCAGCCAAGACGCCAACTTCTGTGAGGAAGTATCCAACCTTCGCATTACCAGGAAGGTTCCCAAGGCTCCGAAGTAGGCCAGTTCAAGGTGGACATTTTAATATTTTGTATTTCAGAATATTGTATATTAAGTTGTTACTAGTACACCACCCTAACACATTTTATATAAAAAAAAAAAACACTGGGCGCTGGATAGCAATGGCGCCGTCAATGCCGATAATGGCCAAGTTTGAAAAAATATTTAAAATATAGCGTGGGACTGGGCTTATCAAATCATGGTGATGCATACTGTGAATGATAGGTTCTAACGTTTGGACTGTGGTTGTTCAAATGCTTCATCCCCCTTTAAGTTTCCTATCATTTTATTTGCTCGATTGCGTAGATTAAATATCATTGTAACAACTTATCCACTTACTTGAAGGAAAACGAGAAAATATTAACAATAACAAGAAAGCACACACATTGAAACTCGGCAAACATGGGGGCAGGTCAAGTTATTTAATGCGCTCGTATAAATATATATATATATATATATAATAATAATAATAAATAACTTCTTAAGCGTCAATATCCTCAGACAATCCGAGCTCAGTGGCGCACCAAAACCAAAGGATTAAGCATTCTCGTACTCGTGTGCTAGGCGAAATTCGTCAACAAATGGATGGATGTGCTAGGAAGCTAGGGAGGATAGGCGATATTGAAAAGATAGGTTTTGAGGTGACGACGAAATGTAACAATATTTTCTGCTAACTTAACCTTAACGGGAAGCGAATTCCATATAGTTGGCGCGGCAACTGAAAAAGCTCGAGTTCCAGCCTTTGTCTTAACTCTAGGAACAGATAGCAACTTCGAACTAGACGACCGAAGTTGTCTGGCTTGTCTGGCTGGTGTGAGCATTGAGTGTAAATAACTAGGTTGTTTGGATGAAAGGGCTTGGTAGGTGATTGTGCAGATCTTAAACATAATGCGATATCGCACGGGGAGCCAATGCTGTGATTTTAGAAGTGGCACTGAGCGGGAGAATCGAGGAGATTGTGTGACTACCCTTGCTAAACAATTTTGGACGCGTTGTAGTTTTGCAATATCCTTGATAGCAATATTATGAAGGAGGGAATTGCAATAATCTAATCTGCTGCTAACAAGAGCTGTTGCGATAGTCTTAGCGACAGAAAGCGACATATGTCGGCGAATGCGGCGAAGATCACGGATATGATAAAAACAGCAACGGCACGTTTGGGATATGTGTTGTCTGAAATTGAAGTCGCAATCAAAGGTCACTCCTAGATTCCGTACTGATGCTGCTGGTGTGATAGTTTGTCTCAGGATGCATGTTGGAAAAAGTCATTTAGTTTACCTCGCTGCATTGGAGTACCAATGATGAGGAATGTATATATATATATATGTATGTATGTATATATGTATGTATGTATGTATGTGTATGTATGTACGTGTGTACATGTGTACGTGTGTAGGTATGTGTGTGTGTGTATGTATGTATGTATGTGTGTGTGTATGTGTGTGTATGTATGTATGTATGTATGTATGTACGTATGTATGTATGTATGAACGTGTGTACGTGTGTACGTTTGTACGTGTGTACGTGTGTACGTATGTACGTGTGTACGTGAGTACGTGTACATATGTACGTATGTATGAATTTATGTATGTATGTATATGTATGTATGTATGTATGTATGTATGTATGCATTCATGCATGCATGCATGTATGTATGTATGTATGTATGTATGTATGCAGACAGAAACATTTGTGTCATAGACTGGGAGGGTCACCATCTGGCGAGCAGAGGAAGAACAGTTGCTGATGAAAGCCGCCGAATGCGGTCGAAACGTCGATGTGAGTCGAATTTCATAGTTGTGTAATACGAACATTTCGTTATTTAATAATAGTGTCTTTCTAAAAAGTAATAAGTAAAGGTAAGTTCTTATATAGCGCAGTATCCAGTCCTCAGGACTGCTCAAAGCGCTTTACAGTTTACTCCCTTGCAGACCTGTTCAATCGAATGCCATCTCGAATTCTCTTGTAAGCATTCAGCCACGCTGAAATCAATGCGCGAAGAATATTTGTACCCAATATCCACCACTGTCTATAACCAGGTACTCCTTCATACAGCTGAGCGAACTTAAGCAATTTAGAGTAAACGAACTTACTCAAGGTTCGACACTGCCACTCAGGTGTCGAATCCGTTTTCTCTCAGTTGAGAGTCCGAAGCTCTTACCGCTGCGTTACTGCGCTCCACAAACCCGCTAAGGGATGCTTAGCACGTCAAATTGTGGAAGCCACGTTACTGTCGTTGACCCAATAAGTGATTAATCACATTGTCTTACTAAGTCCCGTCGGCATGGTTAGATGAGGACGTTTAAAATAACAATTTTAATAACATATCAATGACGTAGCAAATATATGTTTTTGAACAATTGGAGCAGTACAGATATTGAAGCATGTTTTACCAATGGATGTAACAATTACATTTTATAATTCATTATTAGTATTAGTAGTAGTAACCCACATAAGCTACTGTTTAATGATCTGGGGTTTAAGTGTAGCAGGATAAAGAAATTACAAATGAAATTTGTAAGAACAATATCTTTAAGCAAATTTAACTCACACATGGAACCAATGTTAAAATATGTCTCGGTTTTAAACATTGAAGACCTATTTAGTACTTTTTTTTATTATAAACAAACAAATACATCATCATGTTCAAATTTACAAAATACATCATTATGTTCAAATTTACAAAACTGGCCGATGATAGAGAATATAATATACATGACCATTTTACACGCAAGCACAACGAAATATATATATATATATATATATATTTAGGACACACACGAATTTGTAAAAAAAAAGTATCAAATAAAATCTACCGCATAAAATAAACAATATCTTATATATCCTGAACGATGTAATAAACACACACACAGCATACAATGATTTGTACATTATGTAAAAAAATAATACCATACAAGGTTATGAATACACATGCACGAACACATGTTGCTTCACATGCACATGTAATCTGGAATAAACATCCATTTCAGATACACGTTCTACCATATCATATTGTGCACACACTCTCTCACCGTTATATTACTCGCGTGAATAAACAAATATTAACATAAACAATATGAATACACATACATATACTGATAAACTGTATTTATAGATGCAATAAACAGCAAATACATAAACATAATTGAATAATGATGCGTCAATGGAATACAACAATTATAATAAAGATATGGTAGACAATTATTAACCCCAAGGTGGCCCTTATGACTTCAGCCATTTTTTGAAAGATCACTGTTTTCCCAGTTGCTTTAACTGTAACATGAAAAGGTGATATCGTACGTTGAAACAGCGTTTCTAATGTGTTTTCAAAACTATCCACTTGATGGCGCCACCACACAATATAGCTTTTCGTGGTTATTTTGAGCTGGGTTTGGCTGAATTGAACTGCCAGTTTTCGGGTAGGTTTGGCCGACTTAAGGTCTAATTGTTAAAAATATGAATCTCCTACATCATAAATGTACAAATTTAGATATCAAATTAACATAAACAAAATCACATTGAACATAATATAAAAACGCAATCACGCGGCAATCTATAAGACAGACCAAATATATCAGTAGTCATGATGTCGTTGTGTGATTGCATTGATAAATTTACTAAAATATATTACAATAACAGTTGCGTTATAAAGTATATATGTGTACGTATACCTTAGTTCTACTACTGTTTTACACTAATGTTGTATAATAATGGAAACATAAATGCATCAATCTATCTAACTCTCTATCAGTCTGGAAATATTACCGGAAAACAGTTAAGAAAATATTGCCGGGGAAACAGTGGACAAGAATGTATTTGACATGAACACGAAATCGGCGAAAGCCACGTAATTTATTCACGATTAAATACATTGCGTATATTTGGCCACTAAAAGACAACCATTCGCAAGGTTACACCACATCAAATTTGACTATATGCAGCATACGGTGCCGAACTTGCCCAAAAGTGTCCACGCGCGAACACAAGCATCGTCCCATGCATAGGACATTTGCTATACCTGCCAACTCTCCCGGAATTCCCGGGAGTTTCCTTGATTTTGGGTGTATCACCCGCTCTCCCGAAATACAGGCATATCCCTTGGGCTTTAACTTAAAATCCCCAACTGCATCCCCCTTCCTCGAGATAGCGCGTCACCACAGGAGACATGCCGAGGCGTGCAGAACCGCTAAAGTTCCGGCGAGAAATCTCCAACAGCTCCCCCCTCTTCCGATGTCCAGATCGGAGACAGCGCGACTCGGGAAGCATGCTGAACCGCTGAGGAATCCACGGAATTTAACAATATTGGCAGGTATACATCTGCTGTATTGCTTCCATAGTTACAAGGTGACTGGTATAGACTGGGAATTCCCTGGTCGATCGGAGTCAATTCTATACTGCTGCTTTCCTGAGCATGTCGAATATTTCGTCGGTTCCGCCATTTCTTTATAAGCCAGAAAGAGAACAGCATGACTCCTCCACAAAAGACAATCACAGCGGTTACGATCAATGGCCTCTCGTAGCTGTGGGACATGTTATGTCCAACCTGCAAATAGAACGAATTCAGTCTGCAAGAAAGATGCAGGTAATAGTGGACGACAGTGCGCTCAACACTGTTGCCGTTGCTTGAATAAAAAAATCAGTCATCGTCTCTGCTGCGTGATCTCGAGAAAACGAGGGTGTTACAGTAAACAGAGGGAAGACATCGTTTTTCCTTGTAGATACACACGAGTTTCAACATGTAGTTCGCGGAGTCAACTGTTCTTCGTCCTAGTTGCCCTGCTTACAAGTCGTACTGTCGGAATCACTACGCACGCCCCATATCGACGAACATTCCAGGAAATCTCAATAATTTGCTGTTAGATCATCGTCACGAACCAGCGGTGGTATAACGTTTGGTCACACTCACGAATTATAGGTAGTGTGTGTGTTCAGGTACTTACCTTTACTTCCCGACGTTGACATGTAATATCAGCCATGATTGGCCCAAACACAAATTAGCCGAACTTGAAAGACAATGAAATGATTGGATAAAGCCATCTTCGCGCGCCAGGATGACTACCGTTGATGATTATTTCTCAGTACCCCTTTGGCATATCGCCTTGCGAAACGCTGAAACTAAGTCCAGCTAATAACATCGTCGGCCAAAGTGTTCGGCTCGTTTTCGCTTCAGGTAACCGTGACTCATGTTGCATGTAATGTTTGGGAAGTTGAAGTCATTTTTTTGCATACACAATACCGCTCAGTCGCTCGTAAGAAAGCTCGAACGGGTAATTATCTTGGGACATCCTCAAACTGGTCTGGCTTTTGCGCATCATGATAGGTTGATGGTTCCCACAGGAAGACTTTCGGAGACATGTACTTATAAGACAGATTACAGTTAGTTACACAGGAAGACTGGCGGAGACATGTACTTATAGGACAGATTACATTTAGTTACACAGGCAGAGTAATTCCTGAATTTCTCAAGTAGGGCGAGAAGCACACCAGATGGCAATGCATCTGGCATTGATGATAATGTGTCCATTTATACTTCGTGGTAGGCCCTTACCCGGAAACCCGTTTTCCTGTTACTAGATCGGGTTTTGGGAACATTGCAACGGATTTTTCTTTCTCAAATAACAGTTCTTTTGGTCTTTGGATAACGAGACTTATATTTTTCAGATACGTTGTTCTTGTGTTGGACCATAACATGATTTTATTTTCCCAATAAGAAGGTCAAAACATAATTTGCGTTTTCATAAAACGGGCCTGGTATTAAGTGTAAAAGCGAGTGCAAGAGTGTAGTTCGAAGTATGAATATTTAGGGAGCGTCTGGGTGGGGTGTGTAGTTGGAAGTTTTCGGATAGCCTTCTCGAGGTGCAGTTGTTTTTCAGTTTTTGGAGAGCCATCAGGGGTGGGGTGCAGTTGGAAGTTTTCGGAGAGCCCTCTCGGGATGCAGCTAGTTTTCGATTTTTGGATTGCCATCGGGGGTGGGGTGCAGTTGGAAGTTTTCGGAGAGACCTCTCGGGGTGCAGTTGATTTTCGGCTTTTGGAGAGCCATCGGGGGTGATCAGCCCACTGAACATTCGCCACGTTCAGACGCCAGTGACCATTGCATGTGTAACGGGGGTTTACATGAGCATAACGGGAAAATTACAGTGTCTATGATTGCCCGACCAGGAGTGGTGCACTCCATTGTAAGTGTGCAGGTAAGACCGTGTCCTGCGTTGTAATGGATGAGTAGGACGAACACATCGGTGTCATTGCATATGATGTAGATGCTGTTTGTTCCAGCATGGACATCTTGAGGCATAACTTTTTTAACTATGATCACGTCCGCCTCCTCATGTATAGCGTTAGATCATTTCGGTATGTTAGAACATCATCTATAGAATAAATAATAATAATCATGATACTGTTCTTTTGGCACAGGGTCCCGACCAGTTATGACAATCTTTTGTGTTATTGGTAACCTTTCAGTGTTTCCCGTTTTATCAAGCTGCTGACAAATTAAATGTATCAACATAATTTTGCTTTCAGCCACACTCAAGCCAACGTTCTGGGGTGGCAGTGAAGTCTGTGGACTGAGTCTGTGTCGTTTGGTGGCCTCAAGCTTACGGGGTTCCAGTTTTTACGCTGAAATCATAGTACCTATCGAACGTGAGGTACGCATCTACGTTGGCGGTATTCTTAAACACGTAGCAGCATGAACTGTTCGTTAAGTATTCGACTGTTCTCTAATTATGATCTACATGACGACACACCCATCAAGAATGGTCACCTTTGCTTTACATGTCAACCTGTAAAACACATACACTTGGAAGTTCTTCCTCAGCACACGCTGTGTAGATGTTATTCGCATTTCACCATATTAATCTTACAGTGATGTTGGTACTTGGGAACGTTCGTGGCACAACACAGCCTTTGTGCAAATGTTGAGTGTTTTGTTCAGGAAACTATCATTGTAGCAACCCGCTTGGACAAGGCTTCATTAAATTCCTAATAGCTTCTTTCAAACGAATCCATTTTTTGGTCTATTCAATGTCGACCGCATTCTCTGCGTTCACTGTTTTTGGAGCTATTCTGCCGGAGACAATATTTATGGTGCCATATGGGAGAACAGCAGAACTGATCTTTTCTCGATCTTGTCAATCAGCCTGGACGCGTGATGGCTTCTCCTCTTTATGTTTAGTCACATAGATATATCTGTACCCATCTGTCATTTTAACGACTTCTTGAACAACGTTGCTGCATATGTATATACTCAATGCCCTCCGTTTCAGATGGGATAGATTGAGAGTTATTCCATTTGGGCCATGTCCGTACCTCACGAACGTGGTTTGTATGAATATATCAGACCACATGCCATTTCACAGTCTTGGCTTATGGCTCATCATGCGTTCACCCTTTATTAACCTATGTTTAGTTTTGTAGTGCTTCCAATGACTTTAAGGTACAAATCATACCTGGCGTTGTTTAAGAAGCCACTAGCAACGAAATAGGACATCATCTAATTCATTGTGAGAGACGCAAGTTGGCTTCATTATTTCATTATTAAAATATTTAAAGACATTTTTATAATGCTGTTGTACTTGGTACACTGACTTCGCCCACGAGATTTTTGGATGACATTGTGAACATGGGATTAAACACCTAATTTCAAACGCTCTCATAAATAGTTCCGAAGATATTAACAAAACATTACTTTTTCAATGGCTGCCAATAATTTGCATATTAAGTGGAATTTGATTGCCACGACAACTATTTGAATATTATCGCCGATATTCTATACCCTCCAAACACTGGTAGAGAAATTTCGTCTATTTTGCTATCAAGCGCACTAACTGCACCTAATTTGCATACTTTGGGTAATGGGTGGTACTGTATTTTTGAAACCATCCTGAACAATACGACAGACCTTCAAAACATGGACATAAACATCCCACTTGTTGTACTGGTGTCAGTAGTTACTGAGATATTGACGAAAATATAATATTTGGTAATGGCGACATTAATTTGCAATATTTTGGAAAAAGCTCAAGGGTGCCAGGGTGACATCACTTAGATTCCTTATGCGGACACGTCAAATATATAGAAACTGAAAAAACTTTGTTCGGACGCTACTGCAAGGTTCACTCCCAAAACAGTATTTTACTGCCGGTGTAGTAAGTTGAAAACTCTACCCCTCGAAAACACTACGGTAGTGTTTTGAGCGTACCTTCAAAACACTACCGAAGTATTTTGAGCGTATTTTCCAAACACTACCGCCGAGTTTTTAGCATACCATCAAAACACTACTGTTAAGTTCAAAACACTACTCCTACAGTTTGTTTTCAAGAATTTTCAATTTCTATGTATTTGGGGCCATCCATAAAGTGCGATGTCATCGTCGGCTTAGCAGGAGAAGAACAAGAACTAGTCAACTTGGTGGAGTACCTCAATAAAACCTCTACACCTCGAAAAAAACCTCTCCCGTATGTTTCGAGCGTACTTTGAAAACACAACCGTTGTGTTTTGAGCGTACTCTCAAAACTCTACTGTTAAGTTAAAAACACTACCCCAACATTTGTTTTTCAAGAATTTTCAATTTCTATGTGTTTGGGGCCATCCATAAAGTGCGATGTCATCGTCGGCTTAGCAGGAGAAGAACAAGAACTAGTCAACTTGGTGGAGTACCTCAATAAAACCTCTACACCTCGAAAAAACCTCTCCCGTATGTTTCGAGCGTACTTTGAAAACACAACCGTTGTGTTTTGAGCGTACTCTCAAAACTCTACTGTTAAGTTAAAAACACTACCCCAACATTTATTTTTTAAGAATTTTCAATTTCTATGTGTTTGGGGCCATCCATAAAGTGCGATGTCATCGTCGGCTTAGCAGGAGAAGAACAAGAACTAGTCAACTTGGTGGAGTACCTCAATAAAACCTCTACACCTCGAAAAAACCTCTCCCGTATGTTTCGAGCGTACTTTGAAAACACAACCGTTGTGTTTTGAGCGTACTCTCAAAACTCTACTGTTAAGTTAAAAACACTACCCCAACATTTATTTTTCAAGAATTTTCAATTTCTATGTGTTTGGGGCCATCCATAAAGTGCGATGTCATCGTCGGCTTAGCAGGAGAAGAACAAGAACTAGTCAACTTGGTGGAGTACCTCAATAAAACCTCTACACCTCGAAAAAAACCTCTCCCGTATGTTTCGAGCGTACTTTGAAAACACAACCGTTGTGTTTTGAGCGTACTCTCAAAACTCTACTGTTAAGTTAAAAACACTACCCCAACATTTGTTTTTCAAGATTTTTCAATTTATATGTGTTTGGGGCCATCGATAAAGTCTCGCTTGGTGGGAGGTCGTGGGTCTCAGGACAAGTGATGAAGCTTTACATGAAGTGGGGTATCTTGGTAATAAGGGTTACGAAACGACTAAAAACGGAGCTATTGACACCAAACTGATGTTATTAATAATGCTTGTCGTGTCGAAAATGAGTTGATGGAGCGTACGGATACGAGTAGCGTCATTCAAATTTTTTTAATTGTTTAACGTCGGCGGCGGGAACGTCCGGGGATGTGCATATTACAAATATTAGGCTAGGGTGGTAGAAGTTAATACCTGTGGAGATGGACTTAGGGCTCATGTATCGCTTTCTTTCCCCAGAGATCCTAAATACACCACCGCAACTTAGTAGGCTTAATCATTATAACAATGATGTTAGTGTAAACACTTTCTGGAGATATCTAGGTTTAAAAAATTAAACATATATTTTTTACATATTAATTCATAAGTATAGCTAATACATGGCAGTCGTCGGTGCAATCGTTGGGAGCTTAACCCTAACTTTGAGTAACCCCAGCTATTACCAACCCTAGCATTAGCTGACTCCTTATAAATATAATAATAATCTTAACACAAATGAATAATTACATTTCACACTATTTACACCCGTGGGTATTTTGGCTATCTTCAAGGGGGAGTGTAAATCGAAGTTTTGGAGAGTCCCAGCCCTCCGATAATCACCACGTTCCGATACCAGTGGCAAGTTATTATCTTATTCTGTACTACCAATTAACCTGCTGTGTTCGTATTTGCGTTGGCCGGAACATGTTTGTTATGCATGTATTACCAGAATCAACATTATGGTACATTATTTATACAATTTTGAGTTACCTCCTGTGCATAGTGAACAATGGACGTGTGATATGATATCATCGGTTGCTAAATTCTAACAAGTTAAATTCCACACTGAAAAAAACACGAATAATTATTGATTTCCTTTTTAATAATTATCTCGTGTAAATGTTGTAATATATACATCAAATATTATTATTATTATACTGCCTGAGTGACCCGTATTTTAACCGTGGAAAGGACACATTCTGCTCTCAGCCACGTCTGCGCCAATAGATATCTAATAATTCAATGTCGATCCTGGGATACACTGATGCTTTCCCTCGACCAGATTCAACATAACTGACCCAGACCGGGTCGGTTGGTTCGGATGCCCGACATACCTCAACCATGGTTGATATATTACACCGACACCGACTGTGTCAGATTCGTTCGGTTGCCTTGATCCTTGCGGAAAATATTCGCACCATGCTGACCCCTGTGGGGAATCTGCGCAAAGAGCATCAAAATGGCAGACTGCGGGGAAGAGCAGACGTGAGCAGCTGTTGAGACAGCAGTTGTTCTGGTCCTACGGAAGTGTCGTCGGCAGCGAGTCACATTGACCGCTCGTGCTGGGTGCACTTGTCTGAGACGACGAAGCGTACAAATAGAGCGATTACCGCAGCACCTCAGGCATAATGGCTATATGCGCTAACCTGAAGTGGAACCGTTTGTAGTTAAATAAGACGTCGGTTAAGAGATGCCACTATGTGCTTTACAGTTCACCACGGACTAGTGCTCACCAGCTTCCCTACCATCATTACCACAGCAGATGCCCGCATCAAAGGAAAACACAAGCACAAACTACGAACACTGTCAGCCTCCTGCACGACCTACCAGCACTCGTTCTGTGTACGCTCTATCCCACCGTGGAACTCACTTACACAGGAAGCAGTTACAGCGTCTATTGCGGAAGTTTTCCAGAGAGCCGCTCTCCCAGTCATCCAGTCATTGACATTATAGATGCCTGTTTTGTTATAATAGTGGACTGCATGTTTTTATTTAGTAATACTTATTTTATTAATTTACCCATGACTCGTATTTATTGTTTTAGCCCATAATGACGTTAGAAACTGAAGTACCAACCGACAACTGAAGTATCACTTTTTAGCAGTAGGTTGTTGTCCCGATTTAACATTTTATTCGTGTAGAATACATGTAACATAACATATTACTACTACTACTGCTGCTGCTGCTGCTGCTACTGCTGCTGCTACTACTACTACTACTACTACTACTACTTCTACTACTACTACTACTACTACTACTACTACTACTACTACTACTACTACTACCGATTTCATCATAGAGTTCTGCCACTCCGTCGACTGTCAATCGACATGCAACCAACTCGTGGCAACATTCCAGCGATCAGACTCTGGATGGAGTATCTTTAACCCCGCAAGCACTATGGCATTCAACCAATCCCAAGCATGATGTTAGTTGCAACGCTGTCGAGGTGCGAACGACGACCTATTCGCCGCTACGGTCTTATATGTCATTTCTGACAATCACGTGATTATGGCACCAAACAGCCAATCAACAATACACAATACATCGTGACGTCACATGGATATCGCAATGAAATCACGACTATTCTCAGTAATATTCATGAGAATATTGACACGCACATGCCTTGCATGTACTTTGATATAGCAACGGTAGACAAGGCAGTTACTGCGCAATTGTTTCAGGAATCGCGGTGTCTACAAGTAGTTGTCGCGCACATCGCAAAACAGTTTTCCGAGAGTGTTTCGAGCGTTTTTGTGGCCACATCCAAGTCTCCAAAAGCCTTCTTTCTATTGTACAAACTCCAACATTTCAGCATTTCCGGTTGCCAACAATACGGCTCTCAAACCCTTTGATGCCTTGAACTTTGCGAGCACCAAATGCCGCATCCAGTGAACACGGACATCGTTCCAACCGGATCTCGTCTCCCCAATTTGCTTTTCAGTTTTGCCAAGTACGCGTGTTTTGCTGTTTTGATGCGCTCTGCGCATTCGACGTTGCCGTGGTACAATGCCTTCCTGTATTGATAGGCGATCGAATTAAACACCCGACGGAATGCTTCGACCCGGCATGGGTAACATTTTGACAAGGGAGAGTCGGCCCCAGAAAATTCAACGCGTTTCGGTTTCACAGGTGAAACGCGTTGGTTCAGGTTGGGGTTCCGGTTCCGGTTCCGGTGCGTAGAAGCTTGACGGTACGACTGGTCGGTTGACAGACGGATCATCTTCGTCACTGTCGCTGAAGGCCGCAGGAGTGTAGTCGTTGGTTGTTTTCAGCATGACGTCAGCCATAGTACAATGGTGATATTGAAAATATGCAAAACAATTATCTCCCTGAGGGCGCTACCGCATAACGTAATACTCTGTTAATTCGCTAGAGGGCTGCAAGAGACCGGTAGTAGTGGCGACCCGGTTGGCAGAGGCACCGCGCTTACGTAGGAATATGAAAAATAACGTGATAACTGTACCAATTCACCAATCAGGACCGAACACGTCAACGCCTACGTCATTATCTCATTAATATAGGTGATCCGGGAAGGCCTTCGACAAATTTATAAAACAGATTCTGAACATCATTTAATTTTACGTATTTTATAGCTCCAAATGTACACGCCAGGGGCGCTATATATGATGAAAATGCTCCAACATCTAGACATCATTGCGCACGCGCAATTACCTATTTATTGACGTATTTGACATATTTTATAGTAGTAAAAAATAAGAGGTACGAATTTAAGCAGTACAGTTTCACCGTTTTGTCGCAAGGGGGCGCACATTGACTTAGTTATTTAGTTCACCACCTATTCGCCAGGGTGCCACCTGACACTTGAACTTTGACCTACCTGTTGCTCTTGCTCGACGCCGCGCTCTCAAGAAAGAGGCCTACTTTAGTATTTATAGGTACTATGACTTCAACGCAAAAAGAGGAACCCGATTAGCTCGAGGCGATCACCATGCCTTAAAACAACACAGACTCAGTCCTCTGACTCCTCTGCCACCCCATAACGTTGTCTTGACTGTGGCTGGAAACAAAATTCAGTTGATAGACTTAATTTGTCAGCAGTTTGTTGAAAAGGGACACACTGAAAGGTTACCAACAATACAGAAGATTGTCACAACTGGTCGGGACCCAGTCCCCGAAGAACTGTATCATGATTATAATTATTATTTTTTTATATGATGTTCTAACAGACCGTTATGATCTTAAGTTGTACGTGAGGAGGCGGATGTGATCTTAGATCAACAAAACTATGCTTCAAGTAGCCCATGCTGGAGCAAACAGCATCAACATCCTATGCATTGACACCGAAGTATTCGTCCTACTCATTCGTTACAACGCAGGACACCGTCTTACCTGAATATATACAATGGAGTGCACGACTCCAGGTAGGGCAATCACAGACAATGTAATTTCCCCGTTATGCTCATGTAAAACCCCGTTATACGTGACTGGTCATTGGCGTCGGAATGTGACGAATGTTCAGTGGGCTAAGGCTCTCCGAAAACCTCCAACTGCACACTCCGCCCAGAGGCTCGCAAAATTCTGAAACTTCGAACTGCACTTTTGCACTTGCTTTTATACCTAATAAAAGACCTGTTTTATGACAACGCAAGTCATGTTTTAATCGTGTTATTGGGAAAATTAAATCACGTTATGGTCCAACACAAGAGCATCTTATCTGAAAAGTAAAACTCTCGTTATCCAAAGACCAAAATACCTGGTATTTGCAAAACAAATCCGTTGCAATTTTCATAAAACCCGATCTAGTAACTGGAAAATGGGTCTCCGGCTATGGTCCTACAAAGGAAGTAAAGATGCACACGTGATGACCAACGAAATCATCAATGCCAGATGCATTGCCATCTAGTGTCATTTTCAATCACAATCACAATCACAATACTTTATTGTCCCTTGGGAGGGAAATTCATTTGAAGTGTAGAGCAGCGTATTAAGACACGTAAAACAAATGTACATGCAATATAAACAATGTAAAAATAAAAAGAATAAAAGTAATAAAAGTTATATCGGTTAAATAAATAAATAAGTTACATATGTTACAAGTTTTTAAAAAGTCAAATCATCTCAGGCTCACTCATTGTCAAACTGGCAGGGAAGACTGCCAGAGATGGAGGGGAACGAGGGTCAGTTACTTATTCATTAGTCTTATTGACGAGGGAACAAAAGAGTTTCGCGTGCGGTTCAATTTGCAGTGAGGGAGTTGAAAGCGGCGGCCAGAAGGAAGTAGTTTATAGCACGGAAACAGGGGATGTTCGGGGTCTGAGGAGACGTTCCTTCCCTTTCTCTCTGCCCGTTGCCTGTATTGATCTTCTAGAGTGGTCTGCTTTTTTCCCACCACCTTGCCACTAACCCTGACAGTTCGTGCCAGAGTGTTGCGATGCACGATACTCAGGCCGACTCATTTTCGCTCTATTTGAGAAATTCTGGAATTACTCAGATGTAGATCTTCATCAAACAAATTGTGTCGTTTTGCACTGTGTCGATATTGTGCAGCTCGTTTATTGTATTCGTTATGTTTTGCCTGTCGAGGAGGAGCTGGCTGTAAAATGACATTACACCAGTTGCTCCCACCAGATAGATATATATCATGTATATTTCAAAGGGTATGAAAATGTACATTTATTTTATGACATTGATATATGTAATATAATATTTAAGAGTGCTTGAATATAAGTGTACAAATTTCCCTTTCAATGGCACAATTACATTTCCTAACCCTATGAACATGAGTCTAGACACTTCATTTGAACCGCTGTCATAAATAGTTTCGAAGATTTGTCTCAATGGTAACCGCTAATTTGCATATTAATTGTGGAAAGTGATTGCCAGGACTACTATCTGAATATTCTCGTCGACAGTGATGTACCTTTAAAATGCAAGAATAGACACTTCCCCTGTTTTGTTATTAGACATATGTATAGCGCTATGGACCAAGTTAAATATTTTGAACAATGGTGGCATCTAATTTGCATATTTTGGGTAGTAGAGTGTTTTGAAAACATCCTGAACAATACCTCAGACCTTCAAAACATGGGCATAGACCCTACATTTATTATGCTGTTGTCGGTAGTTACTGGGATATTGACGAAATTAGAATATTTGGTAATGACAACATTAATATGCATATTTTGAAAAGTGTACCAGGGTGGCATCACTCGGATTTCTTATATGGACACCTCAATGATATAGAAACTGCAAAAAACAGTTGTTCAATAAAGATTCTCACCTTTTATGGGGTAAATCAGTTGTTCGGACATAATGTGCGCATAATACATAAAACGTAACCTAAAAATCGCACGAACCACGAGCACTCTGCAAACGCCCCTCCGTCAGCGATATGAAGTAGACGCTGACACAATATGCTTATGGCTAACACCATGCCAGTAGCATAGCAATACGAACATTATTTGACAATTCTACACAATAACGACTAGGACCTATCGATTTACGTGAACTTCGCATGCTCTCCGACCTTCGTAATTTTTAACAAACAACGAACGCGTTATGATGTTGATGTAACGATACTGTGTGTTTTCTAACATATTGTAAATATTATTATATCGACTGTCGCCTTTTTTGTTAGTGAGTATAATGCAGAGTTGTTGAATAAATGTTTAACCCTATTCATTGCAGACACATTTTTGAAAGTTTACTTTTTTATGCGGCTATCATGTTCATTCTAATTTAAATGGTTATAATTGTGTACACCCAGAAATTGGGTAACGTAGACTATATTAATGTTCTGAATATTAATATTTACCAAGTAGTTGTTTTCACATTGTCTATTATCTATAATCATAACATTTGTTTTGGCAATATTTAGCGAAAGCTTATTAACTTCAAAAACAACATGTATGATATTTATAATTATGCTGATGCTGTTTCATATACTTGCGACAGGTTGTCGCCTGAGTAAAAGAAATTGATTTCGTTAACTATATAAGATAAACATAAATACATATATAAGACAAACAGCGGAAGGACCCAATGTAGATCCCTGCGGAACCCCACATGTAACATTCATGCATTCTGAAGTTGAATCTTTAATACAAACATATTGGCTTCTATTCTTAAGATAATTACAGAGCCACGAATTAGTTTCTCCTCTTATTCCACGATACTAGAGTATTTACGAGTATATTGTAATTAATGTGAAGACTCAAAGCAGTGGTACTTACTTGCATAAAGCCGTCATTGTTGCAACTGGCAACGAGACATGGTCCTAGATGGTTCTATACGTGTCGTGTTTCGAAGGAAGGCCAATTGGCGTTATAGTGCAGTGTCCTTTTCGCGAATCCGACAGTACCATAACATGTTAGGAGGTAAAGTAATAGTAAATCATTTAGAATATCGAAATCGATCGTTGAACGCGAGCCACTGCCTCATAAACTACGCACTGCTTTTGCTGATCTCGAAGTTTGTGAAATAGTGAAATTATACAATCATGGCTAATATTGGAGAAATATATGATTGTAAACCAAAACATAACACACACGCGCGCTCGCACACACACACAGATTGGTTAATTTGAATTGTTATTTGTTTACTTCGTTTAACTCAGTTAACTTAATTTAACTCATTAACTTTTTTAAAAATGCACAAATTACATTAGTTTAATTAATTAACTTAACCAGTTGACAAGCATCTATAGCTTATGTCAATATTTCTTCTCTCAGCTTTAGGGGAAGGGCTACAGAGTTTACCTCTGGGTCCTCTGACCTACTTTGTTGAGATAATGCATCTGTACTACAGTTGCTCCCTCAACTTCAATACTTGACCTGGACGTTGAAAAGAGCTAGCTGTCCTGCCCATCCCTGTTCAACATCCCCAAACTTTGCAGTTGACTGAATGTAGCTCAGTGGGTTGTTGTCGGTGTACACTGTGAAAGTGGAACCAAGACGGTAATCTCTGAACTTCTCTATAAAGGCCCATTTCAGGGCCAATAATTACAATTTGAACGAGCTGTAGTTCTCAATATTCTTCCCTCTCAAGCTTCTGCTAGCATAAGCGATGTTCCTGAGTCTGCCATCTTACTCCTGGAACAGTACATACCCTAATCCTTTGAAGCTTGTACCCGTCTCGATAATAAAGGGCTTTGTATAATCATAATCCCCCTACACATCTGTTGATATTAACTTCATCCTCAGTTTCTCACTTGCTCCTTCATAAGTTTCATCCCAGACTTCTCATATAGGCTTTTCACTTTTCTTGTGATTCTTGATCAGTCGTGCTACCACCTCACGTAGAGGTCTGGTTATCTGAGATAAGTGCTGTATGAACCGCCGGTAGAAGATGGCGAAACCAAGGAAACTCTGAAGTTCCTTAACAGTCTTCGGTATCTCCCAATTGGCAACAGCAGTAACTTTGTCTGGGTCTGGAGATACTCCATGCTCAGAGACCAATTGTCCCTAATATATGACCACCCTCTTGAAACAGTAACACTTTTCAAGTTTCAAACATAGACCATGCTACTTCAGCCTTGAGACAACAATATCCCGTCTATCTAAGTGTTCTTCGAAAGTCTGACACTAAACAATTATGTCGTCAAGATAAACAAGTCTGGAACATCTGATTTCCAGGCATTCCTTGCAACAATCTCTGGAATGTGGCTGGGGAATTTGTCAATCCGAATGGCATCCGAAGACATTCAAACAAACCCATTGGCGTGATGAAAGCTGTCTTTTCACGATCCTTCTCTTCCATAGCCACTTAATTAAACTCGGAAGCCACGTCCATCACGGAAACGAATTTGCACCATGGAGCCTGTCTAGTGATTCTTCAATTCTTGCAAGAGGGTATGCACCATGAACTGTCTTAGCGTTGAGGTGTCTGTAGTCTACGCAAAGCCTAACACTTTGGTCTTTCTTCCTTACCAACACTATTGGACTGGCGTATGGACTCATACTTTCCTTGATGATTCCTTTACGCAACAGCTTCTTTATGTGCTCCTTGACTTCATCGTACTTGGTTGGTGGAATCTTTCTGTAAGGCTGTGAGACTGGAATATCATCCTTCAGCATGACACGATGCCGTACTGCCTCTTTATAACCCAGTGACTCATTTTATTTGGCGAATACTTAATTGACTTTTCTGGAATAGGTTAATTTGATTTAATTTACAAACCCTCAATTAACTTTCAATTAAGTTTGTTTTATTTGGCATTATTTTAGGCATTCCTTTGGTGACGGTCACTGGCCAGGTGTCAGTGGTTAACATAACTCAGTTGCTCACATTTACGTCATAATAAACGCGATTTAGGAATACGTCGGGAATCCAAGTTAGAACTGCATGTTTGTGTAAGTAGTGCTAACCGGAGGATGGGCATTTTTGCTAGTGAGAATAATTAAAGGTACTCCACCTAGCGGATAACGGGGCATTAACAATGGAATAGAGGGAATAAAGTGCTTGAACAACCACAGCCCAAACATACGAACATACCATTTACAGTGCATGTCACCATTGACAATCACAGCGCTACGGTATATTTTAAATAATGCTTCAAATTTAACTATAATCGGCACAGGACGCCGCTATTATGCTCCAGGGGCGTGTGGTTGTATATCCCGTTTGATTGGCGAGATGTCTACCAAAGCTGTACACAGCAATTCGCATAGCTCTAAAAAAAACGACGAAACGCATACAAACACATAAAAACAGAACAACTTAATGCATTGCATGGCTACTGGATATATTAAAAGTGTTACTAAGCGAATTTTCACATACTTCCGTATAAGGATTCCTACAAAAAAAACAGGTTATAGATTATGAATTTGGCGTGTTCGCCGGCGGCAAGCTCGGCAAGAGTCTGCGGTGGTCACTTCCGAACGCCGATTGCAAGCCTAAATAGGAATGTGACGAGCACAAAAAGACATTGAACGTCAAAACATAATTCTTGGTCAAAGCTACATATCTATCTTTGGTCGATTTGTTGGCCTATACCTATATACCGATGAAGTAAAATTCGGCGAAATCAACCTGAAAACTGGACATTATTGCCTTATTTGGAGGGTGGAGTGGGCGTAGGAAATGACAAGCCGATACCAGCTTGTTGTTGCCAAGGTGATTCGGCACTCACGAGTTCCGTCAGACATCTTTACGACTACAATATAGTCACACAGTTGTATTTCAAAGTCTGCATATATACAAATATGACCTACGCGAAGTTGAAATGTAATAAGAAATGTGAATCTGGCGCTATAACAAATTAAATATATTATTATTATTACTAAGTACAAATACGTGTGAATACTATGATATAATTAGGAATAATGAGTTTGTAATCCGCCGATTTAGTTTAGTAGAGCAATTCGTGCCTACGCCGGCGTGTCGCTACGTCTGAATACCGCAACGTCTGCGAGTCTACGTTATCGACATAGTCGCCGGTGGGGGAAATAACCTTCTTCAAATTAATAACATAAACAATAAATGCCAGCTACCGTAGCCAGTATAACGTTTTGCGAAACAATGTCGTCATACATTAGTCAATATTACTATTAGTCACAGTTAGGGCAAGGCCATGTCAATCATGTAGGCATTGCAATTTATTAATTTAGTAGAAATAGTTAAATACAAATTTATATTATTATTGAAGTTTGACTGTTAAAAAACTATAAAATGTAACCGCTTTTAAATAAGTGACATTACAAGTATTACAAATACTTAAAAAAAATACTTTTTTTACCATACAGTCAATAGCATACAACGAAACACTAGTCATATTTGATATAATTAGTTATTGACATAGTAAGTAGGTTCACATCAGTCAACGAAACACTAGTCATATTTGATATAATTAGTTATTGACATAGTAAGTAGGTTCACATCAGTCAACTAAAGTGAATCACCATGAAGGCCTAATACTAATTTATGTGCCAAAATATTGGTCTCATAACAATGGATTCCGAATTGATGCTCCAGTTTTGAGGCAACAATTTAGCAAGCACGCTATCATACCAAGTTTTTCCTAATACAGGTTGTATGACTGCAAACACTAATGTATGTTTTTGATAACAAGGACTGGAATATAATTTATCAACTTTTGAATGTAGGCCTAACAAGAAAAAAAGGAAATAACGTCACAGAAAAAAGACACAAAGATTAATAAATATATAGTTTTTTTATTTAGAAAGTTCAAATGTTAAACACATTTGAGTGAAAATGCATCTTAATCATGACAATAAAAGATAACACACATAATATCCAGTAAAAAAGAAAACGTTGAAAAAAAGTCCCTTAAAAATCGCACTTGTGCTCTAATTTTAATAAAAATATGCAAGATAGTGTCATTTTTTCATAATATATAACGGAAATATCCGAACAACCATAAGCCCTAATATCCAAATATAAAAACAACATACTTATCGCCTTAAAATTACTTGATCGCGTAACTTTGCCATTAGTGGCAATGGGTGGTGCCATTGCAGGGAGGGGGTGTGGTAGAACGTGGGTATAACATTCCCCTCCACCCAGGTTAAATACGCAATGCCGCTCATAGATCCATGAGCGACGCAGCAACACCTCCCGGAAAAACGTCCCAGAAGAATGGAATGGAAAAGAAAAAACGTGGAATGCACTGCATGGCTCCTGGGTAACCTTTCCACTTATTTCCGAGGAATGAATCCCAAAGGAAAAGGTGGTTACAGGTAAGCATGTAGTATATATGCTTTCAGAATAATTAAGTTGTAAACTAAAAACATTTTTTTACATTTTATGAATTTGAATGGTAATTAGTATAATGTCAGAAAAGTATTATTTTAATAACATATATGGGTCATTCTCACGCAGAGTGCACATTTGGTATACAAACATGAAATGCACTTTACTGTTAAATTATTATTTTACTGTACCTTTACCAGAGATGCCAACGATAATTTCAAATTGCAGATTTATTTTATTTAATACTTTTTTGATGTATGTACTGTCATGAGAAAATAAAAGATGACAAAACTTTCCAAATTAATAACATAATTTTTGAGATATGATTTTGTGAAAATTACATTTCTATGATGTTGAAAAGTATTTTTGAATGTGTCCAAAATGAGAAAGACATAAAATTATGATGTGGACAATGTCTAAGGTATTGGAATTCATTCAGTAAACTGTGTTATTTTAGTTGTTAAGTCACGTTTTGATGCAAAACGTGTTACTTTCTTTTAATTATTTTTTCTTAGCAGAAACTGTTCCTTTTTGGCCTTTGCATTCTTTCCGACTACCCTATGGTAGTTTGGTACATATATGTTTAGGGTGGGTTAACAATTACATAGCGAAGGTAACCATTCAATTGGCATGCTTATTTCGAAGTGACCCCATGGTTAGATATATAAACAGGTTTCATTTATTTATACCACATGACACTCTCAAATTCTAAAGATAACAATATATCACAGAAAATGATATTAAATTATCAAGTGACAAGAAGACTCTATTGATGATGACCTGTATACAGTTCCACTTAAATTCATCGTCAACTTCATAGCACAAACAAATATGAATTGTTATTACATATATAATATATATATATACAGTGTATATATATATATAATATATATATTTATATCACAAAAGATGAATTGTGTTTTCAAGTACGTGTAATTGTACCATCTTATGTGTAGCATCATTTCAGATGAAGGATTCACCAATACCGAGCACGAGCTTCAAAGGATCCGGCTAAGGATTTAACATGCCAGATGACATCGTCTCTCATGGTAATACGGATATCACCTGTAGTGCTGCCACTGCCATACCATCGACTTGTAGTATCGAAACACAATCGGAGCCGGTGGTCGTGTCGCTAGTATGACACTTTGTCGATGCAACATTTAATACAGACGATATTGTTGTTCTATTGAACATTCGTCATGACCATGGGTATGCGAAATTGCCATCGCAGTCCAGCATGCCTTCTCTGACTGACCCTGACAGTGACCATGGCAGTCTGTCACTGTGGATGACCCTTCGGATGTCTCAGTCTCACTATCGCCATCTTCAGATGATTATGTATGCAACTGTGAGAAGAGAAACAAAGTGAGTGGTGCAGAATATGTGGTAGCAGGTGACAGCGATATCATTGATGTGACTCAAGCGTTTTGACACTAATGGGAAAGAGAGAAAGTTTGTTATTTGTGAGAATAACCTCATTTCACTTTTCTGCTCCTGCAAAACACCAAATTGCAATAAACCACTTATATCAAAGCCTAGTATCATAGTGACCGGGTTTGCAGTGGTTGTGACCACAGAATGTGTTGATTGCCACTCGTTCGTGTGGCACTCGCAACCCAACATTGGTAACATTTATGAGGGTAACTTGTTGACACCAAGCGCTTTCTTCCTGACTGGACATTCATTTACTGTCTACAAGGAGATGTGCGATTTGGACAACCTATACGCCTTGTCATCCCGCCAGTGCTACAACATACAGCGGGTACACATACTGCCAGAGATAGAGGGCGTGTGGATATGCCATTCAGAGGCCATCTTGTCAGCTCTAGCCGGACAGAGCGTGGTCGCATCAGGTGATGCAAGATGTGACAGTCCAGGACACAACGCTACATTTGGCACTTACTCCATCGTGGACACTGACAGCCAACTCATCATTGCTCAAGAAACTGTTCGGGTCACAGAGGTCAGGAACAATTACTGTATGGCAGTAAAGGGCCTGAAACGCTGCTTAGACAACCTGACTGACCATGGGGTGAAGATCACCACACTTGCCATTGACATACATCCCAGCTTTAGAAAGACTTTGTTAGAGGACTACCAAAAAATAAAACACGAGTACGACCTGGCACATCGTCAAGTCAGTAAAGAAAAGGTTGTTGTCTGCCAAGAAAGTTGAGGTTGTACCATGTATAAGCGCAATTGCCAACCACCTGTGACATTGCGCGTCAGCTTGTGGTGGTGATCCCCGCTTGATGAAGGATATGTGGATCTTGCTCCTCTATCACATCAGGAATTCTCATTCATGGACGATGGGCGCAGAGTTGTCCCGGAAGTGCAATCATGCAGCGTATACACCACAAGAAATGAAAACAACACCATGGCTCACTGAAGGTACAGAACCCTTCACGACCGTCCAGAAGGTGGTACTGCTTATATGAACTCTTCCTCAAGTATGCACCCAAGAGGAAGACGTTCAACCTTCAAGGCATCACAGCCCGATTCCACTTCGCCACCATTGAATACAACACAAATGCACACGTAAGGTTTGTGATATTAATAGTGTTAACATTTGTAGTTACATTATAATGTATCAGTTGCTTAACAAAGCTGCACACCTTAGAAATCCAGCATTACGAAATAAACAGGATGGCTGAAAATCCATGCCTGTACTCAATAGCAAAACAATGTTAGGAATACTGTTTTGAAAATACAATCTCACTGCACAAGAGTATGCATGCAAACAACAGATAAAAATATTATAATTGAGGACATTTCTTTACTGTTACTTAAATTGTTTAATTATATATAAACGGAATTGGAATGGTATGCTTTGGAATTGTTTATTGAAATAAAAATTATGTACATATAATATAGTAAATATATATACATATATATATATATATATGTTTCAATAATATATATATTTGAAAGTATTACGGAATTGCTTGGAAGTTGAAATTGAAAAGGTTGACAAAATTTGGAATTGATTAGCTATTTCATTTCAAGAGAGAGAGAGAGAGAGAGAGAGAGAGAGAGAGAGAAAGAGAGAGAGAGAGAGCGAGAGAGAGAGAGAGAGCGAGAGAGAGCGAGAGCATACAAGCAAGCTCTTTGGTTTACTTTATTCTTCAGTTATATCTATTGTTATACTGATTTTATATTTATCATTATCTTATCAGCGGGAAATGGCGAAAACAGCTGACATCAAACTACAGTAACAGCTGTAGTATCCAAAGTCTGCTGGGCGGGATGTGATGGCGCCAAAGGACTACAGCGTCCGAGAAGACATTCTAGAGGGCATTGCAGCTAGATGTACAAGTGCCCCAAAGCTGCGAAGTGTGCTCCAAGTCGCGACATCGAGTAAGGAGGTAACTCTAACAGAGCATGCAGGCATCGAAAAACCAGCAGAAGAAGAGGCTGTGGCAAAACTAAACCAGCAACAGAAGAGGCTCTGTTAAAGCAAAGAACCCGCTGTACTGAAAACTAGTTGTATCCGTATCAATTCGGTTTAGTGCCAACAAATTGATACGACATCCAATTTCAAATGACAATGTATTTCTATGGTTAAAGAACATTATTTTAACATTACTGGCGATAATTGAGAAACGTTTTAAGCATAGTGGATTCTCATTACTGTATAAGGACTCCTAAATTAAGGAACATCCACTTGAAATCTTGTATCCTAGTTGTGGTATGCAATGTGTTTTATCAGACACTCTTCGATGTAAGGAACTTTGGGTATGTGTAATTTACCGGAATAATTTAACCAAGTCCCAACATGTTACTTATTGTGAGTTTCTTTTGCAACAGACCACCATTTCTCACAAATCACACTGAACTGTACATGTATGGTTCACATGACTCACTGTACACTTTTAATGTGGCTTCTAGTACGTGTGTCACAAAAATTGTATATATAGCTGGACTGTTATCATCAAGTTTAGTCAAAGCAAAGTGGCATCTTAAAACAAAATTTAATTTTGTTTGTTTAATTTGTATGTTTTACCCAGTATTTAAAAGTGTACAAACTAATGAAGCAGCAAGTCATTCAGCTAGGAGTTTTTATATATATATATATATATATATATATTCATACTTCATTGTTAGTATTACATTTGACATTATTATCACAAACAACATCTCAAAAAGTACTTAATAATAATAATAAGAACACTTATATAGCGCCATCAATCTAGATACATCAATTTGGAGGCACTTGATAGATTTTGAAACTGGCAAGTTTTGAATCTTTATTTTGACTAATAAGTACTTGTTTTCTTGATAGATGACCCTACTTTTGAAACCCACACATATGTAAAACTGGAACTGTAATGGAATATTTTGTATGTATTAATTTTTGGTCACTATATTTGATCATGATGATGGCCCATATCATCAATAAATGTGTTGCTTATTCATGTAGTGTATGTGCACAGGACTGACCCAAATTGCGATAGAGTTAGATTAAAAGGGGTCACAGTGTGAAGTGAATCAACTGAAAGAACCATTGAAAACTGGTGTGTGAATTTGACTAATGCATTGGCACAGTCTTCTGTGTAGTTTTATTTATTTGTGAATTCCTTGAATGTAGTGATTATACATAAGAAAAAACAAAAAAGTTTCTTGAGAGGTAAATATACTAAACATATTTGTGAATTGTTTGTCCATGTGAATAAACTGTTGATATAATTCATGTTGGCTTCAGTTGTACAAATCGAATTATGAGCAGGGACATGCAAGATGCTACAGATCACTTTTTTTGCTAAAACTGGGATAAGAAGGCACCGAGTAATTCATTCTACCTTTTGGTCAATCTATCTTACTTGTCCAGCATTTTTATTTTCACTGTACACTCACCTGTATAGTCCATAGCTGAAATTTTCATAAACCCGTTTCTGGATAGGCAGCATGGATCTGTCCTTCAGCGCAGCCTGATATAACACGTCTGTTGCCTTTTCCAAGTCACCCCCTTGACCACAACGTGAAGTGACGATATGCGGCTAATCGATATGTTCTGAAATATTTAATTTATTTGCATTAATTGCTAGTAAACAACCGTTATCTTCTAATTACTATTATACTGGCAAAACTGTGGTTTTATTAATACCACTTCATGAATTCAGTGAATTGGTTCATTTGTTTGTGTCTCACACACAAACACAATATATATATATATATCTACATTAAAAACACCACTTCAATATTTGTGTATCAATAATACATTGGCCATTGCACAATATCCTGATTGTACATCTATTAGTGCATGGTAGTGTGCAATTTATCTACATTTTACATAAATTAAACACGTTGCTTGGTCAGTTTTAAATAAGGAATTAAGTAATTGTATAAAAAGGATGCACACATTCTGTCAAGAAAAAAAAGTAAGTTTTTAAAGAATATGATCCAAAATGGAACATTTGAGGTGGGACCAAGTATAATTGCTCTATTTAAGTTTGAAATAGTTATTGCTAGAATAATTATTCGATACCTGTTGAACTACGTAGTGCTTACCTACTAGTTATTGCTCGAATCAACGAGTCTGCACGCAAATCATGCAATGACAACAGACCGACTTCCATCACCGCCCTGTTGGTGCAAACCGTTTCGAAGTCGTCATGGTCGGTAATGCAGGCATCTCCAAGATCGGGCATACGGGCTGCGTAACATGCAGCAATAACATTTGTGTTTAGATGTAGATTTAGGGATCATAGATTTCATATTTATTACGTTTGGACTTCTCCGACATTCACATCCGCCATTTTTAATGGTCGTCAATATAAAAGTAACGATATCTTAATAACTGCAGTTACGTAGAGCAGTATAGTTAAAGTTTTTGAATAGCCTGGAGGATAGCGATTTCATAAAGTATAACGGTTACCTTCGTCGACATGCCTATATCCGCCATTTTTAAAGATTACGCCCTTCAAAGCATAGTTTTCCCATATCTCGAGTCAAAATGTATGTTTTTAGATGCGATGATTTCAAATACATTACTTTTGACTTTCATTGACTGTACAATAGATCCGTCATTTTGAAATATCCGCCATTTTGAAAGATGGCTGCAGACAGAGAAGCAGATTGCGAAGAAGCTGTTTGGTGTAACATAGTTACAGGAAACTCAGTGATAACGGTGGGGTTAGTTTATCGAAGTCCAAACATAAGCATAGACGAGAATAAGAAAGTACAAAACGCTGTAAGCGAAGTTAGCAAACGGGACTGTATTATTATGGTAGATTTTAGCCATGGTCATGCATGATGGAAATCTGTACAGAGTACGGGGAGTGAGGACCACAAGAGTTTCCTTTCTCAACATGTGCTAGAGTCAACCAGGGGTGAGAGTGTGTTAGACTGTTGTCCTCACAGAATGAATTAGTTGACAATGTCAAATTATGTTAGCCACTGGGAAGTAGTGATCACAACCAGATACGTTTTACCATCAAAGTAAAATCAGAAAGAAATAATAAAAAGCAGTCCAGGAGAAATTTCCACAATGGAAGATATAAGGAAATGAGGAAATATGTAGCAAAAGATAGACTGGAACAACACTTTGAAGAATAAGACAGCAACAGAATACTGGAATATATTAGAGTGAAATTGAGTGCATCGTCGATAAATGTGTTCCCTTAAAAACAAGGGAAACGTTCCAGAAAGAAATACTTATCGAAAGAAGTACAAACAAATGATGTGGACGTCACATAGACGTACTGAAAATTACCAAGACTACAACATTTATAAAGAAGCACTAAACCAAGCTAGAAATTAGAAATTCGAAGAGATGCAACGAAAAAAAATTAGCTTGTAATATAAAACAAGACAGCAAGAATTTGTATGCACATGTTCGGAGCAAACAGAGTTCAGGATAAGATCGGAACTCCAGAAGATAGTGCTGGAAATATAATATCAGAGGGATTCTTAATGGCAGAAGACCTGAACGAGTATTTTAGTTCGGTGTTTACCAGGGAAGATATTAGTTCACTGCCAAAGCTAAGTTCAAAGGGACGAAATCAGCCTATTTACTATTTAGGACAGTTATTTGTATCCCCGGAAATGTTAGCTAACAAAATAAGGGCTATGAAGGATAATAAATCACCTGGAGTGAATGGGATTCCGCCCAAACTACTATTGGAAATTGTAGAACAAATTAGTATACCATTTGCAACAGTTGTCAATTTGTCATTAGAAGAGGGAGTGGTTCCTTTAGAATGGAAAGAAGCAAACATTATACCGTTATTTAAAAAAGGTTCCAGAAACAAGTCGGAGAACTACTGACCAGTGAGTTTAACATCAGTGATTTGCAAATTATTAGAAAGACTAATTAAAGATCACATGGTATATTTTCTTGTTAAACCCATCTCAACATGAGTTTCTAAAAGCGAGGTCATAACATGTTTTCTGGAAGATATCACTAAGTAGGTAGAAGAGGAATCACCATATATACATATATACTTAGATTTTCAGAAAACTTTCGACAAAGTGCCACATCAAATATTACTGCTTAAACTAAAGGCCCATGGCATAGGAAATAGTTTAATTAACTGTATAGAAAAATGGCTAATTCACAGAAGACAACTGGTAGTAATTGATGGAAGGCTTCAAACTGGAAATCAGTTGAGTGGGGTACCACAGGGACCTATATTATTCTTAATATATATCAACGATTTGGACGATGATATAACAAGCAAGGTGATACAAAATTGTTTAGAAGGATTAAACGTGATGGAGATAGACAGCATTTACAAGATGATCTTGACAGGTTGATAAAACGGTCTGAAAAATGGCAAATGTTGTTCAGTTTGGGGAAATGTAAATGCCTCCACACAGGACAGGGGAACGAACATGTACAATATACAATGGGGGGTTCTGTACTAAGTACTACTGTAAAAGAAAAGGACTTAGGGTTAATCATTAGTGCTGTTGTGAAGGTTTCAGAGCAGTGCGGTATTGCCGCTTCAAGGGGAAATCAAATCCTTGGATTAATTAGGCTAAATATAACGTATAATGAAAAAGAGCTAATAATACCGCTGTACAAAACAATAGTCAGGCCTCATATAGAATATTGCTTTCAAGCGTGGAGGTCATATCGCAAGGACATAGATATGCTAGAAAGAGTACAGAGGAGAGCAACTAAAATGATACAAAAACTGAGGGATCTTAGTTATAACAAACGCCTAAAAGAATGTGGTTTGACAACACTAGAGACCAGGAGATTGAGAGGAGATCAGATAGAAGTGTTTAAAATATTGAATGGTTATGAAAATATTCATAGAAATATTTTTTCCGCAGTTAAGAAACATAGAAGGACCAGAGGGCATGAAGTTACATTAGGAAAGGAGCAGTGTAGATTAGATGTAAGAAAGTCCTCATTTTCATAAAGGACTCTAAATGAATGGAACAGATTATCTGCTGATTGTGTGGGTGCTAGTAGGGTGAATATGTTTAAAAACAAAATCGACACATACCTTAAAAGGGCGGGATACACGTAGATAAAAACGTATTGGACTCTCAATAAGCCAAAAGGCTTCCTTGTCCACCTGCCATCTATAGTTAATTTTCTGGATGGCAATCTTGTTAAATCTTCTGTTAAATTGTGGTGCTCTTTGCGTAGATTCCCTACTAGGGGTCAGCATGGTGCGAATATTTGCCGCTAGGACCAGAGAACCGATTGAGTCTGACTCAGTCGGTGTAATGTATCCACCTTGGTTGAGGTGAGTCGGGCATACGAACTAACCGACCCGGTCTGGGTCATTGATGTTGAATCTGGTCGAGGGAAAGCATCAGTTTATCCCAGGATTGACATTGAATTAGTAGATATCTATTGGCATAGACGTGGCTGAGCATAGAATTCGTATTTTTCACCATTAAAATACGGGTTACTTAGCCAGTATAATAATAATATTTGGTGTATATGTGACAACATTTACACGGGATTATTATTAAAAAGAAAATCAATAATTATCCACCCCCCTTGAGGTGTAGCCAAATTACCAACATTGAGGCTCTCCGAAAGTTCGATTTGTACCCTCTCTTAAGGCTTTGCAGAAACATAAAATTGCACCGTCACGTTGAGGCTGACCAAAAACCTCAAATTGCACCCCAAAATCCATCAATCTTCACTAAATATTGGGGGACTAATCCTATCCCCAACCCTCCCACCTAAATTATTTGGGGATGCACGCCGAAAGCCTTCCCGGTTCCGACGCCTATTTATATTATGGATAATAACAAACTGGAATATGTGTGAAAATAAATGTTGACATTTATTATATATTATTTGGTATTTAGGGGTACTGATTTGCAATGAATTGATGGACGCCGTAGATATGTTAAGACACCAGCGCAGCTTTTATGCCAAATACAGTACCATTCGACAATTTCACAACACTGTATCGGTTTGAAACTACATTTGTTTTATGCACATTGTTGTACAATTTATTGTTCCCAAATCTAAATAAATGTTAACAGAGATACGTATTTAATACGTATAGATGCCTACAAGAATAGTTAATATATCACCGATGGGACAGTGCAAGTACTATGATGTAAATAATGATATCCACACATTTGACACCCTATTTCGCAAGAATGTTTACGATTTTTGAAAACTGATGCATAGCATTGACGATGACAACGTAACATATATGAGCAGTTGTACAGATATTGTTAATGGTGATTTTATATCCTAGTTTTACACATTTATTTAAACATTTAAAATTTATTAGATATTTAGTTATTTTATAACTGCTTGAACATATGTCATCTCACATCCTTCGCGTATACGATTGAGGGTGTATGTGGGTAGAAAAGTGTGCAAAGGAATTCTTCACAACCTTTATAAACTTCGGTAGACGGTTCCTGTTCTACACCTAGTCTAGACATCGCACTGATTCCTGCAGGGGTAGAAGCTAGACAGGTTGTCGTTTTCCTCTTTCCATGTATATGTCTTGTCGTGTCGCATCCAGTAAGACCGTGTCATTTGATCAACGGGGCTGCTTTCTCTGGACCAAGTTTATCACCGACAGGCTGGAGCATGACTTTGTGACAACAGGTCTCCAGTGCACGTGATCAGTGATGCATAACTGCCAAGTTGAAATAATCTGCCCAGAGCCAAGTGGAGACCATAATATGTCTTGTGATTATAATAATTTTATCTGGACTCGAAATCCAGCGTCGAGCGGTGCAGATGCATGTCTGCTGGAATCAGACTATACACAGGAGAACATTCGACTGACTGTGGTTTGTGACATTCTGGGTTCAACAGAAACATGGAGATGTTCCTAGCAAGGAATGAGATAAACGTCTACCGACTTTGTTTACTTCGTTCAGTAGCTCATCTTCTGACTTAACACCAACAGTTTCGTGATAACCTTGTCCACCACCACATCTACCACATACAACACACTTTTCTTCATTTTTATTCACCCATGTGGACGTCATCGAGTGAAGAGACTGCAACAAAATGCAGTTCCCGGTATATTTCCTTGGGCAAAGCGGTCTGATGTTGCTTCTGGGAGAGCTACACGTATAGAAGGGAGACAGCGAAAGAAACAGGCGCAAACAACACCCAAAACACTAACATCAGAGGAGGTTGTTCCCGATATTGACGAGCAGTGTGACATATTGGACACACCCACAAAGTCACTCGTTCCTAAATTCACACAGACAGATCAATCATCTCACACTGTTAATTACGAAGATCCCTGCCTCTCCCTATCTCTCTCACGCGTAGCTGTGAAGCTTTCAAGGGGGATCCTTTGTATGGCTTGCAGTGATGGAATGTCTGCAATTGCTGGGTGCAGGTGTTCTTAGTAACAACTTCATGTCTTTGGGCAAAACATACCAAGCCAAAAAAAATACATTGCACATGTTTGCAATGCGCGTCAGGCCCTGTGCCTACAGCACACTCACATTGACATTCAAGCACAGCACCTTCCTTTTGCATCACCACATCCACCACATACAACACACTTTTCTTCATCTCTGCAGCACATTTTGCTAAGGCAAAGGATCTGTCCCCATCAGCTGTAGCCCGTATGTAATGGAGGAACCTTTCACTGTACAGCGCCTTTAACTTGTCGTTGAGTGAAGTGCCGAATGGTGCCAGATATCCATTTAAGGAATCAATAGTTACCGGAGGAAACTTAAAATTAAAATAAATAGCGTTACTCATTAAATTCACATACATGATATACAGGGTATACATTTAACTGCTGTATGCAATACATTCAGGTTACTACTAATTTTAATGCACATGATAGACGTAGTGAATGTAACTTACAAACGCTTCAAATACTGCGACAAGAGCATATTAATGTTTCCACTGGTAGGTGCATGCGTAAATGGGTATCTGTTAGAATGACAGAAATGTTATTGAGGGTAGGATAAATGATGGATAAAGCATTAACATGATAAAGGTAGATCTACACTGTGAGTGAATTCAAGACTGCCAGTATAAAATAAAATATATATCTTAAACTTAAACATGAAGGTTAAACTTCTTGACTAATGTAAATCAGACCATGGAAATGGAATGGTCAATGGGATCTAATAATGCGATCAGATAATACCTCCGTATCAGCATTCATGTCTTTGTAGTCAGCTTGAGGTGGGGTGACAATTGTGTATGGGTTCTCGTCCTCTAGTGCTTCTATTCCAAAGTTGAGGTTCCGGTCATTATGCTCAACCCTCAAAACAAATGTACAAAACAAATATATATATACACACTGAACTTCTGAAGTAGATTTTGCCACAGTGGTATCAATGGACATATGTCAAATATACAAAAATTAGTTTTGCCATCAAGTTGTAAGCAGAATATGTAAAGCTATCCGTGGTTATATAGTGGACCTATTATGTAAATTAACACTGAATCATGTTCTAATACATTAATGTAATTAATTGAACGCACAAGTCTTCAACTACAACAATAAAACAGGTTGACTCAGTGTGCACACAATGCTACAATGAGAACATGATTGAGTCAGGGTTTTTTCATTTTGACAGGTCCTTGACACTGAGACCTGATGCAACAGCAGCAGGGAAAGTGATGATTAAAGACAATGCTGGACTGGTAGTGAACATTACGACAGACACTGGGCTCAGTGCATATGCTCATGTGTGAACTGTGTGTCAACCACATCAAATGTATTATCCCTGTAATAGTTAAACACTAAAATTGCTGTCAATATAACCAATGGTGCGATCAGTTCACAACATAACGACAGTTTGATAGTATTAATATGGCAGGAAATGACATTAACCTCAATGTAAACCACACTCAATATCACGATAGAAACGCACATCAGCTTGACACAGAAATTGATCCTGATAATTAAAAAAATAATGATTCATCCTCCTGTAAATATTATTCACATACAAGTACTTATGTCAATGCTCAAGACTGTCTTAATATAATACACTTAAATGCAAGAAGCTTAAATGCAAACTTTAAGCAAATTGAAAGTTATATTCACTCTCTTGATATAGTGTTTGATGTAATTGCTATCTCAGAAACTTGGGTTGATCCAACAACACTGCAACACTATAATCTACCTAGGTACAATTCCTTCCAGATATGTAGAGAACATGCTAGAGGAGGTGGAGTGGCCATATATGTCCGTATAGGCATTAATTGTATTAAAGTCTTAAGTAAATCCTTATCAATAAATGATGTCCTTGAATGCGTAACAGTAGAATTAATAATAGAAAACAAAAAGAATGTAACAGTAAGTTGCATCTATCGTAAACCAGGATCCAACAATGACACCTTTTGTGAAAATGTTGAATACATCTTTGGAAATAAACCAACTAATAAGACATTGTTTTTATATGGGACTTCAATGTTGACATTCTAAAACAAGAACAAAACCCTTTATTGATACTATGTACAGTCTAAGCCTGTACCCTCTTATCGATAAACCGAATATGGAGTGATTAAGAGGAATCAAGAAACACACAAATATTTCAGAAATCATACAACTGACAACATCAATTCTTTTGTAGAAGATTTAAGTTGTGAAAAGTGGGAGAATGTTACTAGCACAATCAATGTTAATACGGCTTATGATATATTTCTTAGTGCAATTATTAGAAAATATGACAAACACTGCCCGGTCAGGAAAATAAACACAACACATGTAAATTCTGAAAAACCTTGGTTCACAACAGGCTTAAAAAATGCTTACCACAAAAAAAACGAATTGTATAGAAGATTTCTGAAAGGTAGATCAAATGAAGCGGAACACTGTTACAAAAAATATAAAAATAAGTTAACCAGAATTCAAAGAAATGCAGAAGAAACATACTACAGGAAACTGTTAGAAGACCAAAAACAAAGTAGTAAAGAAACATGGAATATATTGAACACACTAATAAATAAACAAAAGAGTTAATCTTCTCACCCTGATTGTTTTGAAACGGATGGTACAACATTTACTTATAAGAACGACATAGCAAATGGTTTCAATATCTTCTTCGCAAATATTGGTCAAGAATTAGCTGCAAAAGTAGATCCACCATTAAATGGCACCTCAATTCATGATTACCTCGAGAACAGAAATATAACTAGTATGTTCTTGAGCCCAATCAATGAAGAAGAATTGGCATTGTCAGAATCTGTAAAAAACAAACAATCAACAGATATTAATGGCATTAGTATGGATGTTGTTAAGAAAAACCATTAAAAAAAAACAATATTAAACCACTGGCAGCAATATTTAACATGTCCTTTGAAAATGGAATTTTTCCATCTAGCATGAAAGTATCAAAAATTACACCATTTAAAAAAAATTGTCAAAGGCAGATTTCAATAACTATAGACTAATACCTCTACTGTGTCAGTTCTCCAAAATACTTGAAAAGCTCTATAATAAAAGACTAGAACAATTTATTGATAAAAACTATGTCTTATCAAACAGCCAGTATGGGTTTCGTTCCTCAATGTGTACCTCACATGCACTGCTTGACCTGGTAGAAGAAATTAGTGCATCACTGGATAGAAAGAAATATACACTGGGTGTCTTCATCGACTTAAAAATAGCTTTTGATACAGTAAACCAGTCTGTACTAATAAAAAAACACAATTACTATGGTGTTTGTGGTGTGGCAGAGAAATGGATCAAGAGCTATCTGTGTGACAGAAAGCAACTTGTCAAAATAGGTGAATGTTCATCTGATTTAATAAATGTCTCAGTGCTATGACCTAAACTATTTATCCTGTATATTAATTATATTTGTAATGTGTCACAACTCCTCAAATTTGTTCTATTTGCAGACGATACCAATATTTTGTATTCAGATACAGATGTGCATAGCCTCATAAGTGTAGTCAACTGTGAACTTGAGAAACTGTACACATGGTTCAGTGTGAACACATTGTCATTGAATGTATCAAAAACAAATTATATGGTCTTTGGCAACCGCAGAATAAATTGTGATATGGACATAAACATTCACAATAACCAAATTACTAGAGTCAGTAAGACCAAATTCCTTGGTGTTCTGATTGGTGAAAAGTTGACTTGGAAAGATCATATAAATGATGTCAAGACAAACCTGTCTAGGTTAAACGGTGTGATGTACAGGGCAAGTCATGTCCTAGGAACCACAAGCATACTTACCCTATATTACTCACTGTTCTTACCAATACTGTGCTACTGTTGTGAAATTTGGGGAAATGCATGTATTACTAATGTACACTGTATTACAGTGGTACGTAAAAATGTGGTCAGACTGATATGTGGTGTTGGTAGACTACATCACACAAACCCACTATTTTATAGGTGTACAATACTTAAATTGAAAGACTTAGCAGATGTGAAATTGTGTTCAGTAATGTATAAAACATACAATCATATGCCAGTACCTGTCAACGTTCAGTGCCTATTAGTGAAGCAAACTAGTTTACGTCCTTCTAGAGTCCAATGTCAATATGAACTTCAAAGTATCCGAACAAATATTAAATCACGATGCTTATCAATTCATGGTGTAAAGTGCTGGAATTCACTACCAGCCCACACTACAATGAAACCAACATTTTATGCATTCGTTAACAAATTAAAAACCGATACGTTCAAAAGATATTTATAACAAAAACTTTGAAAAAAATTATGTTAAACTTAAATATGCATTTTTCTTCTTAGACAAATGGCTAGGAAAATGTCCTGATGAATGTATGATTGCATTGTAATGTACTGTATTTGAATGTTTAATATTAATTTATACACTAATAATGCCAGTGCTTGTCTTCACTTACCGGGTATTCGTGCAATATTTCATACCAAAAATAAATATGAAGTTTATGCTGTATTGTCACATACTAAATTGTATACTATGTAATACCTAAAGAAACTTGTTCAGGTGTATACAACTATAAAAACTTTCTTCAGTATACCCCTTTTTCTGACATAATACTTATTTATGTGCCACAAACATTGTATATATATATATATATATATATATATGTATATATATTATCGTTATGTTAAAAAATAAAACGTCTTATTATTAGTATTATTTATCGCTCGTTCACCTTCACTTCACAACATCCGCTTTTTTCCCGGTTCTTTTCGCCTTCCGTGTTAGAAGTTCCTTTTTCAAAGCCTTTAATGTCCAAGAACCATAATCCCTTGATGTAGCCATGTTATGTGTCGGAATACAATTACAATATCAAGCAAACCACTTATCCCCGAAAATAATTATCTCTCCCGAATGTAAGTAAGCACCGCTTGGACCGCTTGAGCCCTGTGCTGCCCCCTGGCGAATGGCCGGGGCCAGCCTTCTCGAGTCTCCCATTAAAAAATGTCACAATACTGGCTAAGAAAACATAACAGCACCACATGTATTGATGAATATGAACACAATATGTTTTGATGAATGTGAACACGAGATGTGTTGATGAATGTGAATGCGACATGGGTTGATGAATATGAATACGACACATGTTGATGAAAGTGAACACGACATGTGTTGAGAACTTGAGGAACGTAAACACAATAATGTGTAGTAAGCGAATGCAACACCCAAATAGTTGTGCTGACAATTTTTTGAAACAAACATTATATGCCATAGCTCGAAACAAATTACGGAAAGTTCAGAGAACCTGACTCACTTGTAAACAGGCTTGGTGACCGACTTGGGAAGCTGGGTCACTCATTTAGCATACCAGGCTAAGAAAAGTCAATAACCGGGAGCATCCAAACTCAGACACTTTACAACCCACAGTACTTACGCGAGAGTCTAGACATACGCACAGCCTCACAAATATACATACTATGTTGACGTTGTAAAAATATACATCATTTTATATAGTTAAGTCTAGTCAATATTTAGCCGATTCTTCATGTTATATAAGTTATTTATTTTTAAATGTGTATTTAAATTTCGAATTACGTTCTTACTGTATTATACAATGTGTGTGTGTGTGTGTGTGTGTGTGTGTGTGTGTGTGTGTGTGTGTGTGTGTGTGTGTGTGTGTGTGTGTGTGTGTGTGTGTGTGTGTGTGTGTGTGTGTGTGTGTGTGTGTGTGTGTGTGTGTGTGTGTGTGGATTGCATGTGGCGAATGTGTTATCTATGTGTGCATGAGTTTGTGTGTGTGTGTGTGTGTGTGTGTGTGTGTGTGTGTGTGTGTGTGTGTGTGTGTGTGTGTGTGTGTGTGTGTGCGTGTGTGAGTAATGTGTAGTGTGTGTGTGTATTGTAATTGTGTGTGGTGTGTAGTGTGTGTGTGTGCGTATATGTGTGTGTGTGTGTGTGTGTGTGCGATATATATGTGGTTTATGTGGTTTTATTATTAAGTTTATGTAGGTATTATTAATGGCAAATTGTGTGGTGTGTGTGGTGTGTGTGGTGTGTGTGGTGTGTGGTTTGTGTGGTGTGTGTGGTGTGTGGTGTGTGTGGTGCGTGTGGTGTGTGTGGTGTGATGCGGTGTGTTTTGTGTGTTTGTGTGTGAAAGTCTGATCAACGTGTATGTGATGCAAAACAGATAATGTTATCGTAAACTGGGTGGATTCCCACCACTGTAAAGAGGCGTCAAATAATAAAAGTAAGGCAGAAATTACCTACGAGACATTTAAAAAATAACACAAAATTAATTAAATTGTGGCAATGTCTATGTGCAGAATACAACAAATAAGCACTAAAAATGGATGGCGTTCTTTCGATTCTGATGATTGTGTACAATAGATGTTATGTTTTAAAATGCATGTTTACGCCCATGAACGGGTTTGTTGTATATATGGTGATTTACACATTTTAATATACTGTAATATCTCAAATTGATAAACACAAGTTGTACCGAACAATCAAAAAGCAACATGTTAAGTAAAATTGGAGAAAACTTACATGCTCAAGCCAGTAAAATAGCCGAAGATGACACAATCAATACAAATGCGAATATACGAGAGAGAAACAATAATGCAAAAAAAACAGTGCATGTCCTCACAACAGCTTGCAAAACTACTTGTGGTTGCCATGAACAAACTCGAGTGGATGTTGGTTTTGAAATAAATCACTGTACAAATTTAGTTCATAATTAGCAAAACTCCTTTCCTACAATGTTCTCCAGACAGCCGTAGGAGAGTGTCGCCTTGTTCCACGTGTAACCGGACAAGTTCATGTCAATGTTATATATCCTTTCAAGGGTGCCTATGTGTTATGCACGTATAAGACTGTAATCATTCTTATTATGGCTCAAGTCAGTAAGTCCTTTATGCGCACCAAATTCCTGTAGCATATCTCTCTTTGAGGCGGCATTCTTAAGTTTAGGGATGATGTGTGGAAAGTCAGCGTAGCTCGTTTCAAGCTTAATGATGTAGTCTAATGTATTTCACATGGATGACATAGACATGTGACGGGTCTCCAATGGTGGTCATCGTTTTCAGGCTTTCTATCGACTACGTGGTGAACAAACTGGTCAAAAGTAACTTCGCAAGTGACGTAGTCGTCTTTCAACTGGTCTTCGGGGAGATGTCCATACTGGAGAGCTATAAGTCGTCCTAAGTTGTTGTGGTACACCACGTACTTCGGCTCCAGTTTTTCGCGGTACGTAGAAAAACATTTCATCAGCGGATGTCTAACTACCATGAATTTTAAATATGTCATCAAACGGGTTTGTATTTCAGACTCGTTGTATGTAAGCAGATACCGAAGACCATGTTTCTCGAGAACAGTAACATTGTGTATTTTCGCGTTGGAGACGTTTCGCGTGGATTGCACCCATTTGCTCTTTAAGAATGAACTTCCGGTCTTTGGTGCATCGCAAAAGAGCATGCGGTTCTTGCCATCAGTAAGAATACGGCTGTATATGTTGGTCATATTTATTTTAAATTTGTCGCTTTCGCTCAAACGTCGGCATGCATCACGCAGATAATCGAGGCGTGCTGGGGTGGAACAGATAGCTACATCAGTATCTGGAAGGCAAGGTAGCGTGTTGCTTTAATTTTTGATTTAATCATGCCAACGTCATAGAGCAAGAAAGTGTAACGTAAAGGCCGGGGTTCACTGGCACTTTACCCCCGACCAGGCTAGAACGTACCACACCAGACTACACCAGACCACGTCAGACTCTCTCACTGTTCAGTGTATCCACTACATCGACCGACATCGACTGCTCTGTACAGGAAGCCGTCGTGACGTCGTAATCACGTAAATTTGACACATTTCTAGTTGGTGTCGGTCTGACGTATTCGAATGTTTTCAAGTTGTGATTATGACGTTACGCCGGTTTCCCGTATACTGCAGCCGGTGTCAGTGGGTGCAGTGAATATACTGCAGTCTGGTGTGGTGTGGTCTAGTCATATCAAGTCGGGCGAAAAGTGCCAGCCTTTAAGATTGGTGCAGGATGTTCTTACGTTTTACATTACTATATAAAACAGTTATTTCACGTTGTATTGCAAAGTTGGTTGTTAAGGTTGTTAACGTTTTGTTCATTCCTTTATGTACTTGGTTTTTCAAAGAATGTCTTTCCTACATGAAATAGCAATGCTCTTTATGTTTTGTAAGTTCGTTTAACACACATGTAGCAGTTGGAATTGCTGTTTTCATACTCCCATATCAACCCTCCCTTACTCACCTGTATTTGTGTTGCCTGTTGGTCTTCCTTCTTCTGGTTCGACGCGTAAGCGGCTGCTCAGGATCGGAATGTAGGGCCACCCGGAAGAGTACCTTCCGTATACAATGGTACCATAATAAAGAACAAGGGGCGATATTAATAGGATCCACTCGAATATTTCCCGGTATCTGTAATGTAAATCAAATGCAAATTATTGAACTTATTTGACTTCGCTTGGCTAATTAATGCATAAGCCGAAACCACTCGCTACCATCCTGGATGTTCGACCCTCAACATTGGTCTATTTGGAGTATGTCGAACTACAGATAACAGCAGGAGTCTAGTGTCATATACGATTTCGTCGCTCCACCTCCTCTGTTGCATTTTCTTTGTTCATTTGTGTAGACCAAAAGCTACGTTAGCGAGGTTTTTTCGTAGTATATAGGAAACATGCTCACACCTCTCGAGACTTCTGTGTCTGATTATATCTGAGATTTATTCAGGTGGGAATGCATCATCTCTATTCTGGCTAGATAGCGTAATCGCTATGCACTAGTGAAAACTCTGATAGCTCGAATACAAAGGCATGTCATGTTCTACAAGAGACTTCAGTTCTTGTGATTGTAATGTCCAAGTTACTGACCATAGCTTTGATTTCTATTTGCAGCATCATCATCGTCATTTGTCAGCCGGGGCCAGAATATAGATGGACCGTTTTTATATGGGTCGATCGTTCGTTAAGGATGGGAGGTGTATCACTTCAAAATCAAAGTTTTCGCAGATCAGCTTAGTGTGTCTTTACGCTTGTTTCCCTGTGTTATTCTTGCTTGCCACGAGGGGGTGTCCAGCAGACAAGCATCGACAAGAGGGTATCAGCGTTAATATAGCAAATATCAGCTATTTGTAGGCACGTCATGCGAATCTTGTCTGTGAGTTTGTCTACACCCCTATATTTATATCTTCATTTGTAAGACTATTACTACAGGAGACAGTTATTCACATCCTAAACATTCTGGTGTCACTCTCGTCGAGTTTTCTTGCGAGGTCTTTTGTGAGGGTACATGTGTCAGATCCCCTCACATTATACAATGGCACTGAAGACTGGTAATTTGAGGGAACTTCTACTGAATATCGAATGACCTAAATACCGGAAGTCGACTATTTCTCCACTAAACGCCTTTGTTACATTACATTAATCTTATATTCATATTGAAAACCAATGCAGCATTTCCTGCGGGGAATTGACGAACTTATTAATCTACCGTTAACGTCGTATTCGGACAATATATGAGTTATTAATTGACAGCGCAAGTTATTGATCGTACACAACGTAAACGGGCATCGCTTTCCCTCTAGTGTCGCCGTATGACGCATAGTCGGAATCCGTATTGGCCGCCCGTATTGTGACCAATTTCATCCTTATTGGCCGAGTTTATCAACAAGGTTCAACTATGATGTTTGCATAGTTGCAAACGCCATCGCGAACGGCAAGTAATCGCGTGAACTCATAGTGAAGTCATTGCCTGTAGAAAATATCGAAGGTCGGTCAGCGAATTAAAATAACATCCATAGATACTCACGATAATGCATGCTGACTTGTCAATTTATACAATTTTTATGAATTAATAATGCTTGTATTGTCTTCGTATTGGTCTTCGGGTAGCTGTATTAACCCTCGGTCTGACGTATCCGACCAATACCGCTAACTTCAGCCCAATACGAAAGCAGTACGAAAACAATACGAATACAATCAATAAATTATATATATATATATATATGTTGGCCACATCAAAATACATAATTCCTTAGAGAAAACAGTCCTAGAAGGCAAAGTGGAGGGAAAGACAGGAAGGGGAAGACCAAGGAGAAGATGGGAGCAGGACATCAGCGACTGTTTGGAAGACGACATCGTGAGAGCAGGGAGACAAACGGCAGACAGAGCAGCGTATCGTGGGATAATCTGGGCAGCTACGTCTCGATGAGATATGCTGAACTGAAGAAGAAGATATATATATATATATAAATATATAGATATTGGTCATAATCGTACTGCTGTCGTATTGGCCATTTAAAAAAATGTATGCAATAGTTAACTCGGATTGCGTTAAGTTAAGCATATAAATGAGTGAAAGTGTTTTTATCTCTGAAATGACCACTAATAATCATATAATAAGATTACGTAAATATCAGGAATAAAAAGGTGACATTCACGACAAACTGCTGGAGCATTACAAATGTCAAGAAATGACTCTTCCCAGTGTAAACTGGATGCCTGTATATGCACGAGTGTCACATACCGTATTAAACCAGACATACTAACGTGTTACGTCTTTAAGCTACTTCAGTTTTTTTTCTATTATTTACGTTGATGTCATTTTATATATCCCACCAACATAATGGATAATTTAGTATTTTTGCTGTTGTCAAACGGCTTGTCCGTGGCTCGTTGGGCAACGGATTCAAAGGGAGAATTTCGAATTATTCTGATAATTAAAATGTTTCTATTCACAATATGCTCAAGGTATATTATATCGTCTGCCTGCCATCATATTTTGGAACAATGCTTAAGAAGAATCCAGAATCAAATAATAAACCTACTTTTCATCACAAAAACCAGGTATGCCTCCGAGACTCCCGGATTAAATGACCCAACTATAATTTCCCACGATTATTTGCCGTGGGCTGAAAGAATGGTATAACCGCGACAAAGCTTGAAGGCGTTTGCAGTTGACTTATCCATACCGTGACCTGTTACATTGCAAAAGTTCCATCAACCTATTAAAGATGGATGCCAAACACGTGGAGGGTTTGCACATTATGGTTTATATTTTGATGACGTTCTGGACCCAAATATATTTTTGTGACAAAAACATAATGTGAAGTTTGTAAAGTGACAACTGTATGCAGGTGTGTGTAAATTAGAAGTAGCTTAAAGACATAACACGTTGCCAAAACACTTGTGCTCATAATAATGGAGTAGGTAAACGCGCATGGAGTTCCTTCAAGGTGGATACCGGCAATGTAAAAGATCACATTAGGCTTTTCTAGTATGATGCTGATGGCAGAGGCCACTCCAGAAGTACTAAAGCGAAATATAAAGACATAAAGCAGTGGTACCTACTTGCCTAAAGCCGCCATTGTCGCAACTGGCAACGAGAGAGGGGACATGGGCCTACATGGTCGTATAGTTGTCGTGTTTTAAACCTACATGCATAGATCATATAATGCAGTGAAATTTTCGCGAATCAAACGATGCGACGAAAACTAACGAGGTAACACTATATCATAGGCGTGTCGAAATCGATCGCTGAACGCATTACTTAAAGTATTACTAGCTAAACTGTAGAAAATAAAAATAGAACAACAATGATTTAATGTACGGAATAACGAATTGACAATATCCTAACCATCGACTGTCGTGTTGCTGTAGATAAGTTAAAAAGGGGTCAGGGAGACTGCCACTAAGACCATTCTTGGTCACTCTCATTGCAGCCGCCCCAAAATTCTAATTTTCAACAACTTACGTTTGGCTCACTTAAACACTTTCGAAAAATAATAACAATACAAGTGCATAATTTCCAATGCAGTAAGGGTTTAACAAGTTTGTCAATTAAGTTACCAATAACTTATGATAAAATCTCAAACAATAAATAAATTTATTTAATTTAGAATCTAGCAAATAGTTACAGCTACATTTGACATACAAATTGCAGTACTGATTTACAGAAGTAGAGGAATTAACATTCTATGTACTATTTATTGATTATTAAGAACGTCCATATATATAACAATTTGGAAAAGAGCACTGTTCTCCGTAATTTTGTAGAAAACATAGTTTGGTATAACTAAAATATCCTTGTAAGCCATGCGTTAAAATGTTGTTCCTTGTGTGATGTGCAGTGTTGTTTATTTGAACTGGAATGTCATACCTCATGCATCTTTGGACAAAGTCATATTTAGCCCTATTTGTCATGTATTCGTGTATTAATGTTGTGAAAATTTATATTTAAAGGAAATAGTAAGTTTTGCAAATATACTGGTAATGTCATGTGCACATATTTATAATAAAATTTTAATTCCCGCAATTGCAACATGTTTGTTACTCTAAGAATTGTTAGTTTCTTAAACAGCGGCTCAGTGTGTGAATTATATTTACTTAGGCATATTATTCTAATTGCTTTTTTCTGTAGATTGATTATTCTATTACATTTAAAATCTTATATCATTAAGTCATAATATATATATATATATATATATATATATATATATGGTAATAGTAATGAGTTATACAAAATAACGTTTATAGTTAATGGCAAAACTCGTTTTAATTTGTTAAATATCAATTTAGAACATTTGACTGAAATATTGTTAATATGACTGTCCCAGCATAGGTTTTCTTGCAATGTTACACCAAGAAGATTAAAGTTTTGAATTTTTCAATTCTGGTTACATTTATCTTGAGTAGAAAAGATTTACTTGTTTATTTGCCACTTTGTGTATTATCTAGTTGGATTTCTATGTATTTAAAGACAGTTTATTTATTTTAAGCCATTCGTTTACCTTGTTTAATTATGTATTTAAATGTTGTTCGACATCTTTACGACATATTTTATTAAAAAACATTATAGTAAATACAGTTGTATTATCTCCATACATTACATATCTAAATATCTCACTTGACTTTGGTAAGTCATTAATTTATATTAGAAACAGAAATGGACCTAGTATAGAGCCTCGTGGCACACCTGTCGTAATAGGCAGGGTTTCAGAAATATTATCAAAATAACTAGCGTATTGTTTTACATTTTTCAAATAACTTTCCACTAGCTTTTGAGCAATGACGCATATTCCATACCGATGAAGTTTGCTTAACAGAATTGTGTGATCTAAAGTATCAAACACTTTTGATCAATCTAAAAATATAGCGGGTATTCATCTATAACTTTGGATCTAGAAGGACTAATTAGCCAAACTTGGTATCAATTCTGCCTGAAATTTACATTCCAGACACACCTGAATCATCTAATTTACATTGTGATACCCCTTAGGATGAAAAATACAATATGGCCGCCCATCCGGGACGATTGTCGAGTGTAAGAACATGATAAGGCATAACTTTCGATTGAGATGAGCTAGAAACTGATTTTAATTTTTGTTATGATGATCCCCAATCAAATAAACATGATTGTATGACCTTTAAAGTTGAGCATCTAGGTCAAGGGTCAAGTTCATGGGTTAAAATTTACCTTTTATTTAACTTTTTATTTAAATTGGCATATAGTTGAGCTAGAAATCTTATCTCAGTGGCATTGCTGCAAGCTTGGTGCTAATTCTGCAGGTGACATCGTCTCCAGTGAGTACGTGAGCCTTCACCAGAATACGGCAGAAAGGCTCGCCCATTTGTTCAGGCATGCGGTGCAGAGGAAGGAGCCTTCTCTTCTCACCTGTCCCGAACTTGGCCCACAGCTCTTTCACCACGGATGAAGCGCCGTAGGCGTGTGATTGTGTCTGTGTCATTTGACACAACGATTAACCGCTGTCAGCCAAGTTGGACTGTCCAGATGGGCATAAGGCATGATCCTTTCATATGCCTCTTCCAACGCGCAAGTTCTGGAATCACAATAATTGGCTATGTCGTCTCTGTACTGTGGAGGAGAGCTGGGACTTGTTCGCGGTTCATTACCATGCCACTCAACACAACCAGTACAGAAAGAGTGCGAGCAGCCACGACCGTCCGAACAAGTTGCAGCAACCGGCTCTTGTTTTCCGATGAAACCCAAAAATTATCAATCTGCTGTGGGATGGGAGTAGACTCATCCAGGACAGAGAGTTATACTGATCCGACATTGCCAGCTCGACGAATCCTCTTTCACCGACTCATTAATGTAGCTATCACAGACGATATGGAGGGCTTCGCATGACGAAGATACAGCCAATCCTGCTGACAGGACCTGATTCACAACTCCACCGAAATTGCCAAAGTATGATAAGTTGGGGTACTGCCGGACCTTTGACATACAATCAAGCAGGGTCACTCTTTTCAATCCATCGTGAGGTAGTTCACCAACCCCAACTCCTACATCATCTGTGCGATACGTCTCCAACTGAGTCATGAGTTTGCTCTTGTCGAGTGTGGCAGAGGTGAAGTCGCCATCAAACGGGGGGGGGGTGATCATGCGTGAAGGCTTCCTCGAGAATTATTCCACGTTCCTGGGCGATCTCGATGTCCCACTGGACAACAGCAACCACTTTGTTTGTTGTGGTGTAGGATGGTATTCTAGGTCTGGTATCAACGACAGTGTCAAACTTTGGCAGGTTACGCTTGGGATTTGTTACTGCAAGCTTCTTGGGCTTAAGAACAAACTTCTTTCGTCTGTACTGGTTTACACCTTCTCTCGATTCTCGAACACCTTGAGAAGTTGAAATTGTTGGAAAGGATACTGGATGCTAGGGTGAGGCTAACAGTGGAGAGCAAAATCGGAGAGAATCGGCTGGGATTTAGGAACGGGAGAGGAACAGATGATGGATTGTTTGCCATCAAACAAATTAGAGGAAGAAGAGAGCATTTAAAAAGGATGTAGCATTCGGTTTTGTAGATCTGGAAAAGGCATTTGACACCGTGCCGAGAGAACTCACATTTGCAGTCATGAGATGTATGGAGGTTGGAGAAGCAGAAGCCAGAATGGTGGAGGAAATGTACAAGGAGACAACAGCGGTAATGAGAGTCGAAGGAGAAACATCGGAACAATTTGGAATGGAAATAGGACTCAGACAGGGGAGTGCCTTGAGTCCCCTGCTTTTCATTATGGTGATGAACCTGATATCAGAGCAGGAAGAACTTAAGAAGATACTGTATGCGGACGACCTAGCAGTGGTGGCTTATAACAAAGAGGTACTACAGAAAGCATTGCAAGAATGGAGTGACACCTTCAGAAAACACGGCCTCCGAATGAATCTGGAGAAGACTGAAGCAATGTGGATAGGTGTAGATCTGCAAGTAGTTGTTGACGGAAAGACCATTAAGAAGTGAACAGCTTTGTATACCTGGGCGGTACAGTGTATGAGGATGGAAGGAGTAGTAAAGAAATACAGAGGAGGGTGCAAGCAGGAGCAGCAGCATGGAAGAGGGTAGAAGGCATTATGTGGGACAGAAAACTGAAGAAACAACTGAAAGGAAAAGTGTTGGAAGCCTGCGTTGTACCAGCCTGTATATATGGGTTAGGAACACAGCCACTGACAGAAAGACATGAGGAGAAACTACAGGTAGCAGAGAACAACTGGGTCAAAAGAATATGTAGAGTAACGCGAGAGGATAGAAGGAAGATGAAGGAATTGAGAGAGGAAATTGGAATAAAAAACACCTAAAAAGGAACGTAGCAGGTGACAGAATGAGATGGGCGGGACATGTACATAGAATGGGTGAAGACAGACTGACGAAAAGGGCGTGGAAAGTAGAAGAGGGTCGCAGACGAAGGAGAGGAAGACCAAGGCTGAGATGGAACGACAACATAAAACGAGACCTGTGGAGGGCTGGTGAGAACAGCCATGAATGGATGGCCATTGCGGACGAGAGAGAGAGAGGTGTAAAGAACTGAAAATAAAGTAGAAGAAGCTGCCAAGTGACGTGGACCCCACCCCGCAAGGGAGCAAGGGGAAGAAGAAGAAGGTGAGCTCGCAGATCTGTATGTATATCAATATCAAGCAGGTACAGGTCTGCCGCATGTTCACATTTTGTGGCCCGAGAAAGACCCCAAGAGTATCATTGTAGACGGTCTTGGGAGATAAGACACGCACAACTGCATATTTGACGAATTTAAACTTCACGAATCATCCCGGATTGGTGGCCATGTTGGATGTCTCATCCAATATGACATCAAAACGTAAAATAGATAGCTCATGCGTGTCGGGAACGTCATGATTCGTTTGCTAACAGGAATTGCCTTCCTCAACTGGGTGCATTCCGTCGCGAGAAGCGGCGTCAATTTGCGAAAATTGAACAGGAATGTCACACGAGACATTCGCATGTTTCGCACCCATGTACCGTAATCCCACTCGTTCATCGCATCTTGCCATAAATCATTGCTACGATGCAGCTGCCACTTAGGACGGTTTATCTCGCGCTTCCTCATCACCATCAGCGACAAGGCAAATGTCCGACGTCGTGTCGCACACACCTCGCGAAATACATTTAGCCTTTACTGCCGTTGTTGAACAATGCGGTGTTTTCGCTGACATCGAATCTTATTCAACGCTGTCATTCTCCGTTGCATTCTGCAAACCCGCCTCACATGAGATTAGCGGGTGGCAACAGTACAACACCAATAACACGGTGTCCATATCATTTGCGTCCATGTTTGTTTTGAGCGCATGTAATTGGGTCAGAACCGTTCGCGAACCAGACGCAGTGTGTACACGACGAACGGTTCACGAACGGTTCGCGTCGGCTTAATTGTTAGTAGTCTGAACGCAACCCGACGCAAAGTCGAGCGGACGCGAATCGAACCCGGTGTGAGAAGTCTAGTAGGTGGTCCAGCGTGCACCGAAAGATTATGATTGGAGCAAGAGCAAGTGACGTCATATCTAGGTCAAGGTCAAAGGTCAAAGGTCAATATCAACTATATAGATGAAGATCGAATGTCGAGTGGCGCCACCTGGCGGGTGGGTCGTGAACTCTAAATAGCGCCACCTGGCGGACAAGTGGTGAAATATATGTGAGTACTACCTAAATTCGTGTCTCTTAGTTTTGACAAATAGTGTCACCTGGCGGAATTTTTATTAACTAAATACATAGACCAAAGTTCAGTACTGCCTAAATTCGTGTCTCGTACTGTATTAATACATGCCGTGGAAGGATCCTTTTAATAGAATTTAATAGAATTATTAAATGTATGTAATATACAGCGTCGATAAAATAAAGGTAAGTTCTTATATAGCGCAGGATCCAGTCCTCAGGATGGCTCAGAGTGCTATATACTTTACTCCCTGGCAGACCTCTTCAATCGAACACCATCTCGACTTATCTGGGAAACATTCAGCCACGCTGTAATTAATGCGCCAAGACTATTCGATATATGTAGATAGAGAGACTATGTTGGTCTCATGAAAGCAAAACACTGTGGGCTAAATGTTGCCTATCGTATTGGACTGGTTTCATCCGATTGAGCCTGTTGACACATACAATACGAAACACACACAAAGCAGGACGATGGATGTCATCATCGAAAACGAGAAGACCACCGATGATGCGTGTTATTGTTAAAATTTTGGGAAACATTCAGCCAAGCTACAATTAATGCTCGAAAATATTTGTACACAAGTATCTACCGTAGTCTGTAGTCAGGTATTCGTTCATACAGTTAGTGAACTGAAGCAGCGTAGAATTGTGATTGTACACTACCCTCGACAGATATCCTACGCAAAGTGCTGAAGTTCGCTGAATTACATGTGCAGCTGTAATGTGTCCTATAAGTACATGTATCCGCCAGTCTTCCTGTGTAACTAACTGTAATATGTCTTATAAGTACATGTCTCTGTCAGTCTTCCTGTGTAACTAAGTGTAATTTTTCATATAAAAACATGTTTCCGCCAGTCTTCCTGTGTAACTAACTGTAATTTGTTCTATAAATACATGTCTCCGTCAGTCTTCCTGTGTAACTAACTGTAATTTGTCCTATAAATACATGTCTCCTCCAGTCTTCCTGTGGGAACCGTCAACATATCATGATGCGCAAACGCCAGACCAGTTCCAGGATGTCCCAAGATAATTACCCGTTCGATCTTTCTCACGAGCGGCTGAGCGGCATTGTGTATTAAAAAAATACTTCTACTTCCCAAACATTACATGCAACACGAGTTACGGTTAGCTGAAGCGTAAACGAACCGACCACTTTGACCGACGATGTTATTGGCTTGACTTAGCGTTAGCGTATCGCTAGGCGATATGCCAAAGGGGTACTGAGACACAATCATCAACGGTAGTCATCCTGGCGCGCGAGGATGGCGTTATCCAATAATTTCATTGTCTTTCAAGTTCGGCCGATTTGTGTTTGGGCCAATCATGGCTGATATTGCATGTCAACGTCGGGAAGTAAAGGTAAGTACCTGAATACACACTACCTATAATTCGTGAGTGTGACCAAACGTTATACCACCGCTGGTTCGTGACGATGATCTAACAGCAAATTATTGAGATTTCCTGGAATGTTCGTCGATATGGGGCGCGGACATTTGTGCGTAGTGATTCAGACAGTACAACTTGTAAGCAGGGCAACTAGAACGAAGAACACTTTACTCGGCGAACTACATGTTGAAACTTGTGTGTATCTACAAGGCAACCAAATGTCTTCCCTCTGTTTACTGTAACACCATAGTTTTCTGGGGATCACGCAGCAGAGACGATGACTGCATTTTTTATTCAAGCAACGGCAAGTGTTGAGCGCACTGTCGTCCAGTATTACCTACTAAACCTCACTGGACTCTTTTAAGTCAACACTGAAAATACTCCTATTTCCTCCTATATACTACAATATATTTGTATCTCACTGCCTGAACTTACCATGACTAATGTTTACTATTTATTTTATATGATTAGCTTAACTTAATGATGTATACTTATCTTTGTTTATTTCTTATTATACTAACTTAACCTAATTTATTTATATTATCTGATGATGTAACTATAAAGCTTGTACTAATTTTACTATAATCCAAGTTTATATCTACAGTCCATGTTTATGTTTAGTTTCTTAATTCTTATTACTATTTCACAGCTAAATAGTATAAGCCAAAACGGTGATTTCTATGTTTTTCATTTTAAGCGGACGTTCCTTATCATAAGTCCTTAACAGTGAGCACCCACTGCATGTGTCTACTTGTAGGTTAGTCATAACATGCCACACAGCAACGAGAAGCCATTGATCATAACCGGTGTGATCGTCTTTTGTGGAGGAGTCATGCTGTTCTCTCTCTGGTTAATACAGAAATGGCGGAACCGACGAAATATAGTCGACTTGCTCAGGAAAACAGCAGTGTAGAAATGAGTCCGATCGACCAGGGAATTCCCAGTCTAAACCAGTCATTGACGTTGTAACTATGGAAGCAATATAGCAAATGTATACCAATTTTTTTAATTCCGGTGGATTCCTCATCGTTTCAGCACGCTTCCCGTGTCGCGCTGTCTTGTCGCGCTGTATCTTGACATCGGAAGACGGGGGGTGCTGTTGGAGATTTCTCGTCGGAACTTACGTGGTTTTACGCGCCTCGGCACGTCTTCCGTGGTGACGCGCTGAAGAAGGATTGCGTTCAGACTACTAACAATTGAGCCGACGCGAACCGTTCGCGAACCGTTGCCGTGTACACACTGCGTCTGGTTCGCGAACGGTTCTGACCCATCCTTGCAAGCCAGGCCTGTTTGCCATGCAAAACTAGCCCTGGCTGATCCCCTACGCGAAGTGCGGAAGTTAGCTGAGTCAAAATAATAATTGACTTCGCCAGTGGCGACTTCATCACCCGTGAGAACAGAGCAAATACTCGCCCCAATTTGAAGACGAATAAACGACTTCTGGGAAACCCAATATACAATGACCCGTTCGCCCATTTGCACGAGCAGCTGTGCGGTATTGTGTATTCGAATAATTGCTTCTACTTCCTAAACATTGCATTAACACAAGCCACGGTTGGTTGAACTTAGTTTTATTATGACCACCTGACCTGCCGAGATCCACTGATCTAGTGAACGATTTCATAGGCTGAGCTTAAATTCAGAGTTTCGCAAAGCGATCAGCCAGGGGGTACTGCTAGTTGGCACTGACGTAATCAGCAGCAGCGACCTCTGGCGCGCGATGATGTTCTGACCCAACTACATGTAGTTAACTCATGGCATGTCGTTTTTTCGGGTCATGTGTCAATTATTTCACGTGCCCATCATATGCGCTCAAAACAAACATGGACGTAAATGATATTGACACAGTGCTAATAGTGTTGTACTGTTGCCACCTGCAAATCTTAGTGAGACGGGTGTGCGGAATGCAACGGAGAATGACAGCATTGAATAAGAATCGATGTCAGCGAAAACACCGCATTGTTCAACAACGGCAGCAAAGGCTAAATACATTTCGCGAGGAATGTGCCACATGACGTCGGACATTTGCCTTGTCGCTGATGGCGATAAGGAAGCGCGAGATAATCCGTCTTATGTAGAAACCGCATCGTAGCAATGATTTATGACAAGATGCGATGACCGAGTGGGATTACGGTACGTGGGTGCGAAACCTGCGAATGTCTCGTGTGACGTTCCTGTTCAATTTTCGCAAATTGACGCAGCTCCTCGCGACGGAATGCACCCAGTTGAGGAAGGCAATTCCTGTCAGCAAACGAACCATACTTGCTGTTTACAGGTTGGCAATTACCATTTTATTCAGGACTATTTCAAATTTGTTTGGCGTTGGCCGATCAACTGCATGTATCTCATTTCACGAGGTATACCACGCTATCCGTGCAGTATAGACGCCAATTTTTATTACTTTTCCAAAAGATGCCAGCTGCAGCAAGTGATCGACGGCTTCTTGCATAGGTGGAATTATCTACTATAATAAAAATTATGCTGGTGAGTATTGTATTATCGTCTTTTTTTGATCAATTACGTTACTTTATATTTCCCTTTGTCCATTTTGATCGCCGATCTGTGATCAGATCATCTTCCTATTAGTCTATGATGTTCAAATATATATTTTTGAATATATATTAACTGCTATTACTGTTCCATGTTTTGCTTGATGTGAAGTATATTTATCCAGACAGGGAATATTATCAGTATATGACCCTGGTTTCCTTGCCTGGCTGCTACAACATCCATTTTTTTTTTATAGCCTCGTAATACATATAAATGCATACACCAACCATGCTTTCATATACCGCTACCATGTCTGCGTAATCTCCCATATGTCAATATTGGCAATGCCACCATTTTAGTCTTTGTCATGTTAACGTGTTCTTATCTATATATCCTATAATTACATATGTTTGTTTATTTAGACTATATTTTGATCGATATGTGCATTGAATGTTATAGTTTGAACATATCACAACTCCAATATATTTATGAGAAAATACTCAGCAGAGATGTGTATTTTCATGCACAACATACTTTTTATTTAACAGGTGCAGTCGACGGTAAACACATTCCCATCATCGCACCCAGAGAACATCATGCAGAGTACCATAACCGGAAAGGATGGTATTCCAACGTGGTGCAGTGTGTGGCTGACCATCGGTATATCTTCCTCTGCGTGGAGGCAGACTGGTGTGATCGACATCACGATTCAGCAGTTATGCAAGAGTCGAACTTGTTCAACCTTGCTGAACGTGGACTGCTGCTTCTCGAAGACACTATTGTGATGAATGGGACTGCAGTGCCAGTTTATCTTATTGGTGATGCAGCATACCCACTGAAATCTTGGTTGTTAAAACCGTACATAAACGCAACTGCAGTTGGTAGCGACAAGCGCCTTTTCAATTATCGTCATGATAGGACCAGAATGATTGCTGAGGGGGCATTTGGTAGCTTGAAAGGAAGATGGCGGTGCCTGCTAAAACGTTTTGACGGTAGCGCCGAAACAGTTAGCGTAGTTGAAGGTGTTAGCTGTACTTTACATAATATTTGCAAGATGCATGGCGAGGACTGGTTAGAGAACGGGGGACCTGGTGGTGACGATCTGGAACAAGTTGTTCCACGGCAACATGAAGAGGAGAAGAATATAACGAGAGGCCATCACCGCATGGATGGCAGCGGGTAATTAGACAATATGATGGACATTGTTCTCAAACAACATTCAAGTGGTTTTGTTTGTAGACAAAGCACAAATATATTTACTTGATTGTACATAAAATAATGAAAGTTACACATTTTTGCAATTCGTCTATTCAAATGTTTCTAGAAATACATAATCCGATGCTGGCATGCTGCCAATAAGCATGACAAATGATAAACTCTCTGAAGAGCCACAACCTGTATGTTTAGATTAATAAAATCACCTCCAGAAATCTTCTGAGCGAATTCTCCTCCGCAGCAGCATATGTCTCTATCATATGCTTCACGTCGTCCTCTCTTGTCCGACGTTTGCAAAGGAATCGATTGAGGTTCGAGGAGCCTGATGATGAAGCAGTGGCAGAGGGAGTAGGCGAAATAATTGGCGTTTCTGGACGGCTGATATTGGTGTTGTCGGCATCAACTGATACATTGGCAATGTCTTCACCTGCTGTCTCCTCAGTGGCAAAGTCATTGTACACATTCAGTTCTGAAACAAATATGGTTAAATATTGAATATTCAAATTGCAAAAATTATATTTAAATACTTAAATACGGAGATATAACGCATAATATTTGTGAGCATAGTATAAGCATTACCTTTATTACCTTTGGAATTTAATATAATAATAATATGATATAATGTTTATATCAGACACAAGTCCATATCTATACATAAAATACAAGCAAAATTAATATAATAAATAAGATAAAATACAATACAATAAAGACACGTGTTCAAGTATACAATTGGGTAGTCCAGTATTCAAACATAGGACTTCTAAACGTCTTTACATTTTCTGCGTCGCAGGCACCACCAACATTGCTGGGGTTTGGTAACTTGGTATTGTTCATTTGTTTAATGTCCTTCCACAAGATTTTAAGATCATTGCTGCTCAGACTAGAAGCAGGTCGCCAAGCTTTAAAGGATTCAACGCTTTTTTTTCCACAAATATTAGCGATAAGCTCCAGACGGCATGCGTACAAGGAAGCCTTTGGCTTGCCGAGAGTCAACCTTGCCAGATAGCTGTCAATTGTATTTTTGAACATATTCACACTGCTAGCATTAACGCAATCATCAGATAATTTGATCCAATCGTTTATTGTCCTCTGAGAGAATGAGAAGTTTCTCATATCCAACCTACACGGTTCCTTGACTAATGCTGCATTGTGTCCTCTGGTTCTACTGCCTTCGTTCAGTTTTAAGACAATATTTTTATAAATGTCCTCATAACCATTCAATATCATAAAACAGTATTTGGTCTCCTCTTAGACTCCTAGTTTCTAGTGTTGTCAACCCTCATTCTAATAGGCGTCTTTCATAACCAATATATTTTAGTTCAGGAATCAGCTTAGTTGCTCTTCGTTGCACTCTTTCTAGCTTACTTATGTCCTTCTTATGATATGGCCTCAATGCTTGTATACAATATTCCAAATGTGGCATAACTAATGCTTTGTACAGTGGTACAATTACCTGTTTCTCCTTATATGTGATATGTATCCTAATTATCCCTAGTATTTGGTTAACCTTTGAAGCAGCAATTCCACATTGCTCCGAAACTTTCATGTCAGCACTAACTGTTACTCCTAAGTCCTTTTCTTTTATAGTTTTACCTAATATATTATCCCCCATTATGTATTCTTTGTTCACATTTCCATGTCCTATATGGATGCATTTACACTTCCCAAAATTGAATAACATTTCACATATTTCAGACCATTTGACAAATTTGGCTAGATCATCCTGTAAAGTGTGTTTGTCTGCATCTGTTTAACTGTTCTAAACACTTTTGTATCGTCCGCGAATTTCAGTACTTTGCTTGATGCATCATCATCCAAATCATTTATCCTAACACCGACCCCTGCCCTCCACTCAAAATTGGTTTCCAATGTTTGAAATCGCCCCTTCTAATATTACTCTACATATGCTATAGATTAAGTAACAATCTTTGATGCGGCACTTTATTAAATGGTTTCTAAAAATCTAAGTAGGCAACATACACTGTTGACCCATCATCTACCCACTTTGTAATGCCTTCTAAAACATAAGAGATTGATTAGACAAGACCTAGCTTTTAGGAACCCATGTTGAGATTCATTTATTAATTTGTGATTTACAAGGAATTCCACCATGTGGTCTCTAATAAGCGTTTGTAATAATTTGCATAAAACTGATGTTAAGCTCACTGGTATCTAATTTTCTGTCTTGCTCCTTGATCCCTTTTTAAATAATGGTGTACTATTTGCTACTTTCCATTCTAGTGGAACGATTCCCTCTCTAAGTGACAAGTTAAAGAATATAGCAAGTGGTGTATTTATTTGGTCTACAATTTCCTTAAGCAGTCTTGGTGGTATCCCGTCAACTCCAGGTGATTTGTTATCTTTCATCATCTTAATTTTCTTTGATACCATTTCTGGAGTAACAAACAACTACCCTAATTGATATGATTCATCCCCCTCAAATTTATTTCTAATGGTCCCACCTTATCACGAACCTTCTGTTTACTCCTTACATATGGTATAGAACCTCTTGCTATCATTTTTATATAATTCGCCAATTTTTGCCTAAAACTTCGTTTGGTATTTTAATTTCGGTTGTAGCTAGGTTAAGGGCCTCGTTGTAGTTGTCATAGTCTTCTATATTTCCAATGTTTCTGTAAACTATCCACACAATTTATTTGTAAGCAATCTTTCGTACAGCTTCTTTTGATAGGGGTTTCTTCCTAGATCATTTCCCTTGCATTTTTAGGGGAACAAATCGTTCAATAATGCTCTCAATATCATCTTTCAAAATGGTCCAACATTCTGTTGCTGTCTTGTCCTTCATTAAGTTAGTCAAATCTATGTGTGCAAAATATTTTCTCATCTGTTTATATTTGCCTTTGTTAAAATTTCTCCTCCATCGCTTTTTATTATTATTCACTGATTGTACTTTTATAATAAATGGATCTGGTTATGATCACTAGATCCCGAAGATTAATGTATTTTAACATTATCAACTAAATCATGTTGGGTAAGGAAACAGTCCTGTATTAGAAGTAAAAACTGTTGGTCATCACCTCCACCACTCTCTAGTTATTTCCACTCAATATGCCCAAGATTATCATCACCTATTAAAACACATTCCCCTTTACTTATCTCTTTTATAGCATTGTGTAGTTTTACAGCATCTTCTTGTCTTATATTAGGACTACAATAACATAGTCATATTGTTAATGTTGAGTTTCTGGTAAATATGTTGCAGCAAATAGTTTCCTCCCTTTTCATTTGTACTTTAGCGCCTCTCTCTTGTCTGTTCTTTCTAAACATGACATAACCCGATATAGCTAATTCAGCATCTACCAAGTCTTCACGTGCCCATGATTATGTGATGCCTATTAATATCGGGATCTGTATCCGCTATCATGATGTCTAAATCGCTTCTCTTATTTACTGGGCTTCTGTCATTTAAGCATACACATTTCAGTTTTATGGATATTTGGTGAACCTTTCCTTGCAGATTTGTTTGTACTATTTCTTTGAGAATGCTCTACGTATCCCCCGTGCATCTAGTTTAAATACTCAACGGTGCCTGTACCTGCATATATGCACCTAATGAACTCGTTCCCTAGAACTGCTGCTCTTTTTCTTGTCAGATGTAGCCCTTCACTCATAAACATATTTTTTCCCTACAACGCTTACTCACATGTCTATGAAGCCGACTCCTTCCACTATACATAACTTCTGTACCAAAGTGTTGATGGCCATTCTTCTGCAATTCTTGTAGTATTGTTCTCTGCCACCCATTTTCGGCAGTATACTGGATAACACGATATGTCCAATGCGTACTTCTTTCAGTGTGCAGACCAGTCTCTTATACTTATCAATGTTGGCCGTCGTACCTTCCTTCTCAGCATTATTGGTGCCCACGTGCACAAGAATAGATCCTCCGTTGCCATTACCCATGACCTGGCCTAATAACTAACTCAACTAAACCTATTCTATTGTTCACGTTACGTTAACTTCACCAGTGACCTAATTTGTAAACAACGTTCCGATTATATTAACGTTCCCAATTTTAGACAGTTGTCCAGGCCGTTCTGTAGCCGTTCGTCGCCCCATATTCTAAAAAGAATTAGCGTTTCGCGCCTGCTCGATAGAGTCATGCTTATACGCGGTGTAGTGTTTA
>CM034543.1:38062712-38127296 GCA_020002185.1 Paraescarpia echinospica
TCCACTCCGATTGAATCCACTAACTGCCGGTGTTTCTACTCAAAAACAATCTCATCCACTCGGCCCCCGCCATCTTCGTATGATTGTTCAATGGGTTACATATATTATTTGATACGCAATACTAGTACACTAGCTTTCGTACATCAATCTGTGTTAACCCATACATCATCGACTCCATGTCCATAACGAGTAGTCCCAGCTGTTCTTCTTGATATGTGGTCAGTACGGGTGATCACCCCAAGGGAGACTACACAACATCTGTCCCACTGTGCACCTTGGCCAGATAACGACTGAATGTTTGGCGAGGCACTTGGTTATGGCGACTTGCTGTTTTCTCCGATTTATTATATACCTCAACATCTCTGACAGCTGCGGCAAGCTTTTCCAGTGTCCATGTGCCTCTGGTGGTCTTCTTTTCATTTTTTGGCTTCTTCTCTATCAGAAAAGATTATTTATTCAAGAAATGAAGAGTTCAATGCACAAATGTCACACATTTTGGTTGAATTCATATGAAATGACCCAACTATGCAAGCTGTGATAACATATCGTGTTACAAAATAATAAAATACACAAAAATTATTCTGTGGTATGAATCACCAATGGTAATTTGTACATATGCTCATATTGAGTAATATGAACATATACTCATATTAAATGAACTTCGTGTGGTTCATATTGCCGAGAAGGTAATCCAGATCCCTTTTACGTACAGCCGGGATATTTACTCTATATGTTTACATTATCGCCCACGACACAGACTGATTCTATAATTAATTTATCAAAAACCGTCATTCATGTTGATGTCGATTACACGTGTATGATCTATATGCATTCATTCAACATGATGAGTGGATGATATATTTATTGTTGTTGTGATGATGTTTGTGTGATACGTTTATTTTGTAAGACGTTTGCATTTGTAGGTTTTGTCTTATATTGTATGTTGGCTTGCGTTGAAACTCATGTTGCGTAACGCATGAGGTCGCAGTGCATTCCTTGTGTTGCGTAACTCGCGGCATGTCCAGGCTGGCGGTGCAATAATGACATGGCACTGAATAGTGGTATATAAAGACTAAAAAAGAGATGGGCGTGGTCGGCGGTCGTACGTAGTTTGCCAGCGGAAGCTATGACAGGGACGAGGGGCCGTCGTCCGAGGCTGGTCGACTGGGTCGCAATTAGCGAGCTGTCTGGGGTGGTCGGTCGCTGAAGGCCGTTCAGCAGTGACTGACTGTGTCGCATGAACAGTCAATGTGGCGTTGACTGCACCGTATTTGGCAGTCAGTGATCGACGATAGCCGGTCGGTCGTATGTAGCTCGATAAGAAGAGCTGCAACAGTGAGAGAGTCGTCCGACAGGAATTGACCGTGCCGCATAGACACTCAGGACGATTCGTTAGACGCGTGACAAGAGGAACGCGACGCCCGGGAACTACGCGTCAGACGCGTGACAATCGGAAAGCGTCGCCCGGGAACGACACGTCATACGTGTACGTGAACGAGTCGTATCGAACAATAGCGGTCAGGACACTATTGGACTTCCTGCTTGGTTACAGACGAAAAAGTGCAATTTATTTTTGAGAAATGATTTGTTTTAAAAAATTCACCTGTTCTGACATAAATGCATTTGAGTAGTCAGATTTCCCTGTGTGATTGTAGAAGCTGTTGGGAAGAAGCTGATTTTACTAAGCGGAAGGGTATTTAGCAGCAATTTGGCTAGTTAACCCTTTAGCCGGATTACTGCCTGCATCCATTCATAAATATTGACGGGTGTCACACACACAGGCATTTTACGAGAGCTAGAAATATTAGATTTTGACTAAACTCGACCAGCATGTCAATGAGATGATGATAACAGCAGGTGAGAAGTTTAAGAAACTTTGTAGGTCACGTTTTCTTATAATCACACAAAACGTTAACATGGTCGCCAATGGGAAAACTAACAGTGTGCTGAGCCCAGTAGCATTGACGATATTATTTAATATATATCTTAGTTTGTGGTGTACGAGCGATGCGCGCTTTGTGTCGGTTGTACGAACGTCAACCCGTTATTTGTATATACATGCACGGTTTGTTATAATTTTTTATTATACCGCCAATAAACACTTGTTAACTGGCAATTGTGACGTAGTCCAATAAGTAATACAAGACCATTGCGCGAGAGCGTCACAATGCGGAAATCGTAAAAACAATTGTGTATGCGCCCCTGTCACATACACCTTTCTGTGCAAAGCAGCGATACAAACTTAATGACATTTACTCACTAACATATATTAAACAACACCATATATACATAAAACCACGCCATATATACATACATCAATACACAGCAAGCATGCCGGCCCCAACAGCATTGTTAAGCAATACCTACAATTTCTAAGCATATAACTTCCGAGACATCTACTTACTAACATGACTAACTACATGACTGCACTATATTTACCACTACCACCGTAACGGTAACGGTGGGGGTCACTCCGCCTCCGCCCTTATAGTGAAAGCGCCAATTAAAAAACTTCTGAACCAACAAGTAAAGTGATATAGGGAGGAGGGTGGGCAAAACAAAGATAGTAAATATAACTAAATCGACATAAAAACAGAACACAGAATTTTGGTGATTGGCGAGCCAATAGTATACACTGAATCAAACCAAACCAGAGAGTGAGGCTGAATTTCCTTTGTGGCTGGCCTATATAGCCCCTATCACTCCTTTACATATTCCTCCGCGTTGGTCTCAGCTTGATCACTAGGGAAACTCCAGGCCTATCTACTAGAGGGCGCTACCATTTGCACCTTACTACTATTAATATTGCATCGCTGCCTCACACAAAATCAATTTATTATTATTCACGAAAATATTTCTAAATTTTGTCGTCTTACCATTGCAAATTTTGCTGGCGTGCTCTGCAATCTTCCGTAACTTAGCAAGTAATCGCTAGATGGCAACATTTCGTGTACCATTTCTTAGTTATGGAAATGGCCCACATTTTTTGCTGGCTCATATTACCAAACCTTCCCCTATATGTTATTGATTTAGCGTGTCCAGGTCGAGTTTCGTAGTGCGATATTGATAACGTTCATGATGGTGCAACTGAGACAAATAATATCACATTTCGTTCGTTATATGATTAAATTACAACACAGGTATGCGTGCGTGTGCGCGTGCGTGAGCATGTGCTTGTGTTTCAAAGTACCTCTGTCTGTATGTCTGTATGTCTGTCTATCTGTCTGTCTGTCTGTCTGTCTGTCTGTCTGTCTCTCTGTCTGTCTGTCTGTCTCTGTCTCTGTCTGCCTGTCTCTGTTTGTCTGTCTCTCTGTCTGTCTGTCTGTCTCTGTCTGTCTGCCTGTCTCTGTTTGTCTGTCTGTCTGTCTGTCTGTCTGTCTGTCTGTCTGTCTGTCTGTCTGTGTGTGTGTGTGTGTGTGTGTGTGTGTGTGTGTGTGTGTGTGTGTGTGTGTGTGTGTGTGTGTGTGTGTGTGTCTGTGTGTGTGTGTGTGCGTGTGTGTGTGAATGTGGTTGTATGTGTATGTGTGGTGTGTTTGTGAGTGCGTATGTATGTGTGCATGTGCGTGTGTTGGTAAGTGTGTTTTTTCGTTTGTTTGTTTGTGTGTGTATATATGTGTGTCTGTGCGCGCGCGCGTGCGTGTGTGTGTGTGTGTGTGTGTGTGTGTGTGTGTGTGTGTGTGAGCACGCGCTCGTGTGTGTATGTGTGGTGTTGTGTATTATGTGTGGTTTGTTCGTGTGTTTATGTCGATTAATTAATTAATATTCCACTTTTATAGATTTCATACGTTTAAAAAAACAGATATGTTTGCGTTTTATTGGCCATATGATGTAGATATTTAAGAACGGTATGGCCTAAAATCTTAGTTAATCAGAATTTACACTAGGTGTGCGCTTAGTAATGATCGAACAGTCCCGCTGGTCGACAATCACTCAGTCATGACATGGTAAAAGCTGAAGAAATACTCTGCGCATAGTGGGCAATTTATCTTCGCTTCAAACTTTCGTACGAAACAGTATTTTTGGTTACGCATGAGAGAAGTTAAACCTGGTAACACAGGTCACACGCATAATGTTGCTATACGCCCTGAGCTTATAGTTGAAACACTGTTATTTATGTTACAGAAATATATTGAATTCCGCGATTATCTTACACCTTTGGTTTATCGCCACATGGTTTGAGTAGCTGACTTTAAACTACCGATACATGTCACAGATGGTGTTGGCAGACGCTGTTTTGATTAACATTTCAGTTGCGAGATGAGGTCGAGTTTCGTGATTTGATATTATTATCGTTCATCATGGTGTCCTGGCTCTGTTTTACAGACCCGCAAAAATGTGTATGTAGACGGAGATTTACTTTTGATTTGTATTCTAGTCACCCTGTGTTTCAACCCTTCAGAAGGTGCTTTTTGAAAATCAGTTGCATAAGGTCACTGGAGCGTAAAATCCAAGATGGGTATTCATCTATAACTTTGCATCTAGGAAGGCTAGATAGCCAAACGTGGTATCAATTCCGCCTGAAATTGACGTTCCCGACACGCATGAGCTATTTATTTCACGTTTTGATGTCATATTGGATGAGACATCCAACATGGCCACCAATCCGGGATGATGTATAGCGTCCCGAAGGCTGCTTTAGACAATGACACGACCATATCACAATCCTCTGAGCATGATACCGGAGTAACTGGACAGGGTAATGGGTAGATGTTGAAAGCGAAGGCATGCATATACATCGCTAACTGCTACAGTCGTACGAAGAGCAACGATTTTCCAACCGTGGTTGTACTCACATTCCACAACTTTCTATATATATATATATATGTATATATATATATATATACGTATATATATATATATATGTATTCATATGCAGCCCTTGTATATATATATATATTGTGTTGTTCACCGTATAATTTGTCGCAGCCAAACCCCCTTGTCCTGTTGATGCTTAAGATCGTGTATCCCAGGTTAATCATTAAAATCATTCAATTAACAATGCATTAGTATGGTCATACATCTATATATGAATAACTTTGACATGTGTTACAACAATCTATTCTAGTCGTCATATACTGTGCACGAACATGCCACACCCATTACTACAGGTGGTTTTTGCCCACCGTTCATTGATTGATTGATTGATAGATTGATTGTTTATTTAGGATCAACAGTGTTAAATAAATGTACAACACGTGCTAATTTACGTATACACACAACATTAGTACATGCATACAATACAGAATACAACGTTTTACATGCACCCATCATATGTAATACACCGTAACGGTGAACTGATAATATACAATAATAATGATACACAAATATTCTCATCAAGGAGATTCCCACAAGTGTCTATCGAACATCATTGCAGAATCAAAGTTTAATGTACGCAGAGCTTTCCTAAATTGTATTTTGGATGTTAAGTTAACTATGCGTTCAGGTAGGCGGTACCCGATAGATACAACTCTATTGGGAAAATGTTATATCAAATTTAAAGGGTGTTGTCTTAAGTTTAAGTACATGACCACTTGTCGAAATGGTGGTATTTATAGCAGGGTTATTGTAAGAAATGAGATTACTTTCAGATACATTGACATGTGCATGCATTATATCACATACAAATACCATATCAGTATAAACGCGGCGGAGTTCGAGACTCTCTAGACGAGGATATTCAAGTCTTTGCAAGCAGCCATGATTGGCATCGAATTTACAGCGGTAGTAGACCCGGCGCGTAAAGAACCGTTGCACATTCTCTAACTGGTCAGTCATGCCCAAGTACTGCCTAGCTGGTATGTGTGGGTTCCACACAGTAGAACAGTATTCCAGCACCGGACGCACAAATGATTTATATGCTTTACTGAGAACACAAGCATCAACAATATTAAAGCAGCGAAAAATAACTTTGATTGTGCTGTATAAACAGTTATCATAAATGTAACACCAAGATCTCGGTATTCATTAATGTTAGCAAGCTGTATACCTTTCAGATGAGAGGTAGCCTGGATACTATTTCCAATCGTCAGTACACACCATTTACGTTCAGCTACTTGAAGCTGCCACCGGTCTGTCCAAACCATGAATTCATTAAGACACATTTGCATATCAGGGCGTTCGGAAACATCCTAGACTACGGTTAATATTTTGGTATCGTCCGCAAACAAATATACATTAGTGTTAGCAGTCACACTTTCGTTGAGCAGATCGTTCACGTACAATATGAATAATTATCGTGTCAAACGATCTGATCAAAATCGCGGCGATACGTTGCCGTCTGAGTAAATAATTTAATATTTGTTAGAGCACCCTATTCTAGTTAACGTCGTCATATACTGTGCACGATTAAGCCACACACATTACTACAGGTGGTTTTTGCCCACCTTTCATGTCAAACGATCTGATCAAAACCGCGGCGATAAGTTGCTGTCTCAACATACTTGAAGTGCGTCTATTTTGACTTCGAGATATCTGTTTGTACAAAAGTATCAATGTTATCACGAAATGACAATCAGATCACATAGATACGAGAACAGAAGGGTACACTGTTCATCACATATATATTCATGAAATAGCTTCTTTACCGCAAACGCACCACAGCAAAAAATAAAAATCTGGCCACTACATCCCTTTGTTGCTTCAACGACACAATGTCACTCAGTTCAAATTTCCATACCTTTTGATACCGTCATACCAAGTAGAAAAGTCCGTCACCGCCATGTACATATGTCACCCGACAATACTACCATAACCAAAAGCAATGAACGCGTTATGAACTGGAGGTTATGAACGCGTAAAATTGGAGGTTATGAACGCGTAAATTTTTTACTGGAGGATATGAACGCGTAGAAGTGCTGTTGTAGTCTCGCTTAACCGAGTCTCGCTCGGGTGCGCGAGCTCGACGAGAACGAGAAAGTGGCGCCACCTCCTCCTCCACCTAACTAATACTAATAATACCGCTGTACAAAACAATAGTTAGGCCTCATTTAGAATATTGTATACAAGCGTGGAGGCCATACCGCAAGAAGGACATAGATATGCTAGAAAGAGTACAGAGGAGAGCGACTAAAATGATACCAAAACTGAGGGATCTTAGTTATGAAAAACGCCTAAAAGAATGTGATTTAACAACACTAGAGACCAGAAGATTGAGAGGAGATCAGATACAAGTGTTTAAAATATTGAATGGTTATGAAAATATTGATAGAAATGTGTTTTTTTTTCAGTTAAGAAAGATAGAAAGACTAGAGGACATGAAGTTACATTAGTAAAGGAGCAGTGTAGATTACACGTAAGAAAGTTCTCATTTTCACATAGGACTGTGAATGAATGGAACAGATTATCTGATGATCGTGTGGGTGCTAGTAGTGTTAATATGTTTATAAATAAAATCGACATATACCTCAGAAGGGCTGGATATATGTAAATAAAAGGGTTGGACTCCCGATAAGCCAAAGGGCTTCCTTGTCCACCTGCCATCTAGAGTTAATTCTATGAATGGCAATCTTGATTCGTGAAGTTTAAATTGGTCAAATATGCAGTTGTGCGTGTCTTATCTCCCAAGACCGTCTACAATGATAATCTTGGGATCTTTCTCCGGCCACAAAATGTGAACATGCGGCAGACCTGTACCTGCTTGATATTGATATACATACAGATCTGCGAGCTCACCTTCTTCTTTTTCCCCTTGCTCCCTTGCGGGGTGGGGTCCACGTCACTTGGTAGCTTCTTCTACTTTTCTTATCAGTTCTTTCCACCTTTCTCTCTCGTCCGCAATGGCCATCCATTCACGGCTGTTCTCACAAGCCCTCCACAGGCCTCGTATTGTGTTGTCGTTCCATATCAGCCTTGGCCTTCCTCTCCTTCGTCTGCGACCATCTTCTACTTTCCACGCTCTTTTCGTCAGTCTGTCTTCACCCATTCTATGTACATGTCCCGCCCATCTCATTATATCACCGGATTCTTTCCTCTTTAGGTGTTTTTTCATTCCAATCTCCTCTCTCAATTCCTTCATCTTCCTTCTATCCTCTCGCGTTAGTCTACATATTCTTCTGACCCAGTTGTTTTCTGCTACCTGTAGTTTCCAACCATTTCAACTTCTCAAAGTGATCGAGAATGGAGAGAAGGTGTAAACCAGTACATACGAGAGAGGTTTGTTCTTAAGACCAAGACGCTTGCAGTAACAAATCCCAAGCGTAGCCTGCCAAAGTTTGACATTATCGTTGACACCAGACCTAGAACTGCATCCTACACCAATACACCCAAAGTGCTTGCAGTTGTCCAGCGGGATATCGAGATCGCCCAGGAACGTGGAATAATTCTCGAGGAAGCCTTCACGCATGATCACCCCCCCCCCCCCGTTTGATGGCGACTTCACCTCTGCCACACTCGACAAGAGCAAACTCATGACTCAGTTGGAGACGTATCGCACAGATGATGTTGGAGTTGGGGTTGGTGAACTACCTCACGATGGATTGAAAAGAGTGACCCTGCTTGATTGTATGTCAAAGGTCCGGCAGTACCCCAACTTATCATATTTTGGCAATTTCGGTGGAATTGTGAACCTGGCCCTGTCAGCCGGATTGGCTGTAACTTCATCATGCAAAGCCCTCCATATCATCTGTGATAGCTACATTATGAGTCGAGTAGAGAGAGAGACGAGAGAGAGACAGAGAGAGAGAAGAGATACAGAGAGAGACAGAGAGAAACAGAGAGAGACAGAGAGAGACAGAGAGAGAGAGAGAGAGAGAGAGAGAGAGAGAGAGAGAGAGAGAGAGAGAGAGAGAGAGAGAGAGAGAGAGGATTCGTCGAGCTGGCAATGTCGGATCAGTAGAACTCTCTATCCTGGATGAGTCTACTCCCATCCCAAAGCAGATTGATAAATTTTGGGTTTCATCGGAAAACAAGAGCCGGTTGCTGCAACTTGTTCGGACAGTTGTGGCTGCTCGCACTCTTTCTGTACCGGTTGTGTTGAGTGGCATGGTAGTGAACCGCGAACAAGTCCCAGCTCTCCTCCACAGTACAGAGACGACATAGTTAATTATTGTGATTCCAGAACATGCGCCATGGTTGGAAGAGGCAGATGAAAGGATGGTGCCTTATGCCATCTGGGCAGTCCAACATGTTAGTCGTTGTATCAAATGACACAGACACAATCACACGCCTACGGCGCTTTATTCGTGATGGTCTGAAAGAGCTCTGGGTCGAGTTCGGGACAGATGAGAAGAGACGGCACCTTCCTCTGCACCGCATGCCTGAACGAATGAACGAGTCTTTCTTCCGTGTTCTGGTGAAGGCTTACGTACTCACTGGAGACGATGTCATCTGCAGAATTAGCACCAAGCTTGCAGCGATGCAATGCAATCCCACTGTCTATCTGGCTGAACTTGCCGAGAGAGCAAAGCAGCAGGAAAAGGAGATCGCACAAATGGAAGAGTACCTCGTGCGGGTTTGGGCGGATGCGAGGTCTAAGCCGTCGGCAAAGACGTTAGATCAATTGCGTCTCGAGGTCCACATCAATGCCTCCCACTGTCATGTACAATATGCCCCCCACATCGAGTGTTGTACGTTGGCACATCACCCGAGCATTTTTCGTGATTCGCGGGGTTGTTGCCGGTGAAGGAAGTCGCCTAGACTGCTGTCAGAATGGGTGGGAAAGTGATGGAGGCACCCTCAAACTATCGAACTGCATGAACCCCATGCCCAATAATATGTTATCCATGTGCACATGTAGTGGAAGGTGTTATACTATGCGGAGCCCATGCACAAAATCTGGGGTGAAGTGTGTCATTTATTGCCACAAATCACATGTGGTTAGCTACCTGTAGGCCTATGTTGTACATGTGTAGGCTTGCTAGATATAAATTACAAGTATTTATTGTTATAAATCACCTGGTGGGTTACATGAGTTTTGTATTTGGCATGTTAAGTTAAACATAAACAGTGTGAATTGTGCCACATATCATGAATTGAACGTCATTTGTAATTTGTGGTTTTCTATGTTTAAAAAATGGGCCCGATACAGACATTTTAGTAACATTTTAGTCACAGTCATCCGTTTGATTTTTATCACACCAGAATTACAAAGATTAGCAACTGAGATAAGATTTCTAGCTCATCTATATGCCAATTTAAATAAAAAGTTAAATAAAATGTAAATTTTTACCTATTAACTTAACCTTTGACCTATATATAAAAAAAATAAAAATAAAAATTGGCATTAACTATAAACGTTATTTTGTATAGCTCATTACTGTTACCATATATATATATATATATTATGACTTAATGATATGTGGCGCAGTGGCCGAGTGGTTACAGTACCGCACTCTCGACTGGAGGGACCGGGGTTCAAATCCCGGCGCCGCCTGAGCAGTGGTTCCGTATTGGTTCGGCTGGCGTGTCGAAACTTGGGCAATTTCGTTCACCCTACGTCGCCCCCTTCCAACCCGCACCGGCCAGCGTGCAAGGGTAGGCCAACAACACCAGCATGCAATGTGCACTGAAGCCAAGGTCCCCAGTCCCCAGCAGCATCGAAAGAGTCTATGACCAAGGAGGCGGTTCGGGTCGAGTAGGGCTACGTGCAGGGAGTGCTAAGAATCTCTGGGTCAAGAAGAGCCGCCGAGAGAAGGTAAGTAGACTGAAGATAGCAACATATAACGTAAGAACACTACTAAGAGATCAACAGATACAAGAACTGGAGGAAGAACTTAAGGAAACCAAGTTGGTATGGGATTTGATCGGGATCGGAGAAGTCAGAAGAAGAGAGGAATGCTTCACTACCTCACAAAGCGGCCATCTACTGTACCATTCCACAGCGAACTACTTCCAAGCTGGAGTAGGCTTTCTCATAAAAAATAAATGGAAAACAATATAGTGACGGTTAACAGCATCAGCCCCAGAGTAGCAGAACTTATTTATGCATAACAAAGCGCTACAAACTGAAGATAGTACAAGTATATGCACCAACAACATCATACTCAGAAGAAGACACAGACAACTTCTACAACGACATTGATGAGACCTTAGAAAAGCAAACCCACTATATGAGAGTGATGGGAGACTTTAATGCACAAATAGGGAAACGAACAAACATTTCGGAAACGGCAGCAGGCAAATGTGGCCTAGGTGTGATAAACGAAAGAGGCGACACCTTGGTAGAATGGGCAACATCAAGAAAGTACAAATTCATGAATACCATGTTCCAGAATAAAGCAGGGAGGAGATGGACATGTAAAAGCCCAAGAAACGAAGAACGAAATTGACATCATCCTAACAAACAAGCCAGACATGGTCACTGGCGTAACTGTAATCAACCAAGGCAACATCGGAAATGACCACAGAATGGTAATGAGCAACATCAAACTAGACGTCAAGGTTGAAAGGAAGAAGTAGGTAAACAAGATACCACCGATTGTAGATACCACACAAATCGGAAGAAACAAGATCGAATTCCAACTCGAACTGCGAAATCGATTCGAGACACAACAGGAACTAGACGACATCGACACCATGGGTGAAAATATCACTAAGATGATCCCACTAAGTGCAACAAGTGTAGCCAAAGCAATCAACAGGCTTGTATTGACGAGAATATCGTCACCGACACGAGCACTAATAAAGAAACGACGAGAAATGGTGGATAACGGCGACCGTAAAAACAAGTAGAGTACGCAGAAATATGCAAGACCATCAAAAAGAAAGCGAAAGAGGACATCAATAAGTACAAACAAAAGATCATACGAGAAACGATTATGTCATCAAAGAGTCTGAAAAAAGCAAGAATAACGCAGGCACTAGGCCGAGACAGACTGATTACACTTCTAGACAAGCAGGGTAGAGAAATGCAAGACCAATATATGATCATAGAACGAATAGAGGAATTCTACACCGAGCTATATGACAGTGAACAGAGTATCATAATACACACCGACCCGAAAGTGGTACCAGAGATAACACCAAGGGAAGTGGAAGCTGTGCTAAGAGATATGAAGAATGGGAAGACATCAGGCAACGACCATGTAAACATTGAAACATTAAAAGCAGGAGAAGATATCATCTCGAAGACACTGGCTAAGCTGTATACTAAATGCTTATCAGAAAGACGAATACCCACCGCTTAGAAGAACGCAAAGATGGTGATAATCTTCAAGAAGGGAAATAAGAAAGACTTAAAGAACTACAGACCGATATGTCTGTTATCAAACATCTACAAATTACTCACAAAGGTACTAACGAATAGACTAGTGAAGACACTGGACGAAAACCAATCACGAGAGCAAGCAGGATTCAGAAGCAGGTACTCAACGACAGACCATATACACGTCGTAAACCAACTGAAAGAGAAGTGCCGAGAATATAATATCCCGCTCTGCATCGCTTTCGTCAATTACGAGAAGGCTTTCGACTTGGTGCAAACTCAAGCAATACTGACCTCCCTTCAAGAAGATATGTACATAGATCTCCTGAAAGACATCTTCACCAACAGCTCTGTGACACTCCACCTACACAAAAAAGCAACAAGATCAACATCAAGAGAGGAGTACGACAGGATGACACCATATCGCCCAAGCTGTTCACGGCAACACTCGAAAGCATATTCCGAAGACTGACCTGGGAAACCAGAGGCTTGATGATAGACGGAGAATATCTCAGCCATCTTCGCTTCGCCGACGACATACTCATATGCGCTATTACACCGCATGAACTACAAAACATGCTGCAGGAGCCAGTGAAAGTGAAAAACAAGGTCTCAAGATGAACATTTCGAAGACAAAAGTGATGCTAGAAAATGACACACCAATATATATCAACACGACGCAGATAGAGAATGTTGAAAGCTACGTCTATCTGGGACAGCTACATCTTCAAGGGTAACTTTTGAACCTGCTTGAAGAGACAATTCTTCAACTCATGCGTACTTCCAGCGATGCTATACGGCGCGGAAACATGGGCACTCACCATCCATGCAAAGAACAAGCTAGCAGCCGCACAAACAACGATAGAAAGAAGTATGTTAAACATCACATATCGGGAGAGAGGAACAAACATCTGGGTAAGGCAGAAGACAAAGGTCATAGACGTGATAGAACAAATCAGAAGACAGAAGTGGACCTGGGCAGGGTACATCAGCTGACTACGAGATAACCGATGGATATAGCGTATCACAACCTGTATACCTTACGAAGGGAAACGATCTAGAGGAAGACCGACAAGACGGTGGAGAGACGAACTAGACGAGTACTTGAAGGGCACCATCTGGCAGTGGATAGCGCAAGACAGGCTGATTTGGGTACGACATGCTGAGGCCTTCGCCCAACCACGGGATACTACAGCTGCACAATTAAAATTAAAATGTTATTATAAATATGTGCACATGACATTACAAGTATATTTGCAAAACTTACTATTTACTTTAAATATACATTTTTACAACATTAATACATGAATACATGACAAATAGGGCTAAACATGACTTTGTCCAAATATGCATGAGGTATGACATTCCAGTTCAAATAAACAACACTGCGCATCACACAAGGAACAACATTTTAACGTGTAGCTTACAAGGATATTTTAATTATACCAAACTATGTTTTCTAAAAAATTACGGAGAAGAGTGCTCTTTTCCAAATTGTTATATATGTGGAGGTTCTTAATAATCAATAAATAGTACATTGAATTTTAAATTCTTTACTTCTGTAATTCATTACTGTAATTTGTATGTCAAATGGAATTGTAACTATTTGCTAGATTCTAAATTAAGTAAACTTATTGATTCTTTGAGATTTATCATCAGTTATTTGTACCTTAATTGAAATACTTGTTAAACCCTTACTGCATTGGAAATTATGCACATGTAAATAAATTATTATTTTTAGAAAGTGTTTAAGTGAAGTTGTTGAAAATTACAATTTTGGGGTGGCTGCAATGAGAGCGACAAAGAATGGTCTCAGTGGCAGTCTCCCTGACCCCTTTTTAGCTTATCTACAGCAACATGATAGTCCATGGTTAGGATATTGTCAATTCGGTATTCCGTACATTAAATCATTATTGTTCTATTTTTATTTTCTACAGTTTAGTTAGTAATGCATGTATGTATTACCAAGTAGTTTTGTAAAAACATAGTATTTCATAATTGACCTGTAAATATTTTGTTTTGAAAATTGTACCGTTATGTTTTATATGTGTGTCAAATAGACACTTCCTATTCCGATTCCAATTCCAATTCAGCGGCGGCTATCTTGGGTATCACACTCAAGTGACCTTATACCACTGATTTTCAAAAAGCACCTTCTGAAGTGTTCAAACACAGGGTGTGTAGAATACAAATCAAAATTAAAACTCCGTCAATATACACATTTTTGCGGGTGTAGAGGGCAGGGCCTGGACTATCAGGTGATCATGCCTACTTGACGACATCATGCGTGTGCGTGTTTGCTCGTTTATGTTTATAAGATGATGAGGAAGTGGTGTGCGCTCAGCGATCGATTTCGACACGCCTATGATATAGTGTTACCTCGTTAATTTTCGTCGCATCGTCTGATTCGCGAATATTTCACTGCATTGTAGGATGTATGCATGTAGGTTAAAAACACGACAACTATAGGACCATGTAGGCCCATGTTCCCTCACTCGTTGCCAGTTGCGACAATGACGGCTTTAGGCAAGTAAGTACCACTGCTTTATGTCTTTATATTTCGCTTTAGTACTTCTGGAGTGGCCTCAGCATCATACTAACAAAGCCTAATATAATAAATTATCAGAATCACTCGAAATGCTCCCTTTGAATACGTTGCCCATTGAGCCACAGACAAGCCGTTTGACAACAACAAAAATATTAAATAATCCATTATGTTGGTGAGATGTAAAATGACACTAACGTAAATAACAGTTTTAACAAAACTGAAGTAGCATAAAGACGTAACACGTTAGTGTGTCTGGTTTAAATAAGGATTGTGACACTCGTGCATATACCGGCATCCGGTTAAACTCGGAAGAGTCATTTCTTGACATTTGTAATGCTCCACTGTTCTGCAACAGTTACGCAGTTTGTCGTGAATGTCACCTTTTTATTCCTGATATTTACGTAATCTTATTCTATGATTATTGTGGTCATTTCAGATATAAAAATACTTTCACTCATTTATATGCTTAACTTAACGCAATCCGAGCAACTGTTGCATACATGTTTTTAAATGGCCACTACGACAGCAGTACGATTATGAACAATATATATATATATATATTATTATTATATATATATATATATATATATATATAATTTATTGATTGTATTCATATTGTTTTCGTACTGCTTTCGTATTGGCCTGGAGTTAGCGGTATTGGCCGGATACATCAGACCGATGGTTAATACAGCTACCCGAACACCAATACGAAGACAATACGAGCATTATTAATTCATAACATTTTTATTAATTGACAATTCTGCGTGCATTATCATGAGTATCTACGGATGTTATTTTAATTATCTGACCGACTTTCGATATTGTCTACAGGCAATGACTTCACTATTAGTCCACGCGATTTCTTGCCGTTCGCGATGGCGTTTGTAACTTTGCAAACATCACACTTGAACGTTGTTGATAAACTCGGCCAATAAGGATGAAATTGGTCACAATAGGGGCGGCCAATACGGATTCCGACTATGCGTCATTCGGCAATACTAGAGGGAAAGCGACGCCCGTTTACGTTGGTACGATCAATAACTTGCATTGTCAATTAATGACATATATTATTGTCCGAATACGACGTAAACGGTAGATTAGTAAGGTCGTTGCTTTCCCGCAGGAAATGCTGAACTGGTTTTCAATATAAATATAACCAAAGTCATTGCATTCAACGAAACAGATGAATGTGAAGTAACAAAGACATAAAAGATTAATGTGAAGTAACAAAGACATAAAAGATTAATGTAAAGTAACAAAGACAAAAGATTAATGTAAAGTAACAAAGACATAACAGATTAATGTAAAGTAACAAAGACATAAAGGATTAATGTAAAGTAACAAAGACATAACATATTAATGTAAAGTTACAAAGACATAAAAGATTTATGTAAAGTAACAAAGATATAAAAGATTAATGTAAAGTAACAAAGACATAAAAGATTAATGTAAAGTAACACAGATGTTTAGTGGAGAAATAGTCGACTTCCGGTATTTAGGTCATTCGATATTCATTTCAAGCAAATACGTTCCCCAGCGCATTGGCCTAGCCTGGCAAGCATGCAACAAGCAAGGCCTTATTTGGAAGACAGAAGACAACAATAAGAAGTTCCCCCAAATTACCAGTCTTCAGTGCCATTGTATAATGTGAGGGGATCTGACACATGGACCCTCACTAAAAAACTCGCAAGAAAACTCGACGAGAGTGACACCAGAATGTTTTGGAAGTGAATACTTGTCTCCAGTAGTAATAGTCTTACAAATGAAAATATATATAGGGGTGTAGACAAACTCACAGACAAGATTCGCATGAGGTGCCTACAAGTAGCTGATATTTGCTATCGTAACACGGAAACAATTTTGTCGATGCTTGTCTGCTGGACACCCACTCATGGCAAGACAAACACAGGGAAACAAACGCAAAGCCACATTCAACTGATCTGCGAAAACTTTGATTTTGAAGTGATACACCTTAACGAACCATCCTTAACGAACGATCGACCCAATATGAAAACGGTTCATCTATATTCCGGCCCCGGCTGTCCAATGACGATGATGATGCTGCAAATCTATGGTCAGTAACTTGGGCATTACAATCACAAGAAATTAAGTTTCTTGAAGAACATGACATGCCTTTGTATTCGAGCTATCAGTATTTTCACTAGGGCAGAACGATAACGATGTCTAGCCAGATCAGAGATGATGCATTCACACCTGAATCAATCTCAGATATAATCAGACACACAAGTCACGGGTGGTGTGAGCATGTTTGCTGAATACTACGAGAAAACCTCGCTAACGTAGCTTTTTGAACTACACAAAAGAACAAAGAAAATGCAACAGAGAAGGTGAAGCGACGAAATCATATATGACATTAGACTCCTGCTGTTATCTGTTGTTCGACATACTCCAAATAGACCAGTTTTGAGGATCGAACATCCTGGATGGTAGAGAGGGGTTTCGGCTTATGCATAAATTAGCCAAGCGAAGTCAAATAAGTTCAATAAATTGCACTTGATTTACATTGCAGATACCGGAAAATATTCATGTGGATCCTATTAATATCGCCCTTCGTACTTTATTATGGTACCATTGCATACGGGTGGACCTACAGTCCGTTCCTAAGCAGCCGCTTACGCATCGAACCAGAAGAAGGAAGAACAACAGTCAACACAAATACAGGTGAGTAAGAGAGGGGTAATATGGGAACATAAAATCTGCAATTCCACCTGCTACATGTGTGTTAAACGAACGTACAAAACATAAAGAGCATTGGTATTTCATGCAGAAAAAACTTTCTTTGAAAAACTAAACAAAAAACGAATGAACAAAACGTTAACAACCTTAACAACCAACTTTGCAATACAACGTGAAATAACTGTTTTATATAGTAATGTAAAACGTAAGAACATCCTCCACAAATCTTAAAGGCTGGCACTTTTCGCCCGACTTGACATGACTAGACCAGACCACACCACACCAGACTGCAGTATATTCACTGCACCCACTGACACCAGCTGCGGTATACGGGAAACCGGCGTAACGTCATAATCACAACTTGAAAACGTTCGAATACGTCAGACCGACACCAATTAGAAAGATGTCAAATTTACGTGATTACGACGTCACGACGGCTTCCTGTACTGTACAGAGCTGTAAGTCGATGTAGTGGATACACTGAACAGTGAGGGAGTCTGATGTGGTCTGGTGTAGTTTGGTGTGGTACGTTCTAGCCTGGTCGGGGGTAAAGTGCCAGTGCACCCCGGCCTTTACTTTACACTTTCTTGCTCTATTCGCTGACGTTGGCATGATTAAATCAAAATTTAAAACAACACGCTACCTTGTCTTCCAGATACTGAAGTTGCCATCTGTTCCACCCCATCACGCCTCGATTATCTGCGTGATGAATGCCGACGTTTGAGCGAAAGCGACAAATTTAAAATAAATATGACCAACATATACAGCCGTATTCTTACTGATGACAAGAACCGCATGCTCTTTTGCGATGCACCAAAGACCGGAAGTTCATTCTTAAAGAGCAAATGGGTGCAATACACGCGAAACGTCTCCAACGCGAAAATACACAATGTTACTGTTCTCGAGAAACATGGTCTTCGGTATCTGCATACATACAACGAGTCTGAAATACAAACCCGTTTGATGACATATTTTAAATTCATGGTAGTTAGACATCCGCTGGTGAGATTTTTGTCTACGTACCGCGAAAAACTAGAGCCGAAGAACGTGGTGTACCACAAAAACTTAGGCCGACGTATTGCTCTGCAGTATGGAAACCTATCTGAAGACCAGTTGAAAGACGACGACGTCACTTACGAAGTTACCTTTGAACAGTTTGTTCACCACGTAGTCGATAGAAAGCCTGAAAACTATGACCTCCATTGGAGACCCGTCACATATCTATGTCATCCATGTGAAATACACTACGACTACATCGTTAAGCTTGAAACAAGCCACGCTGACTTTCCACACATCATCCCTAAACTTAAGAATACCGCCGCCTCAAAGAGAGATATGCTACAGGAATTTGTTGCGCATAAAGGACTTACTGACTTGAGCAATATTAAGTATTATTACAGTCGTATACCTGCAGAACACTTAGGCACCCTTGAAAGAATATATAACATTGACATGAACTTGTTCGGTTACACGTGGAACAAGACGACACTCTCCTACGGCTGTCGGGCGAACATTGTAGGAAAGGAGTGTTGCTAATCATGAACTAAATTTGCACAGTGTATGTGTTCGTGTGTGTGTGTGTGTGTGTGTGTGTGTGTGTGTGTGTGTGTGCGTGTGTGTGTGTGTGTGTGTGTGTGTGTGTGTGTGTGTGATTGTGTGTGCGTACGTGCGTACATGCCAGCGACCGAACAAATTAATGATTTAGCGAATGAATGATTGAGTGAGTGAGTCAGTGAGCGAGTGAGTGAATGAGTGAGTGAGAGAGCGAGGGAGCGAGCGAGCATGCGTGCATGCGCGTGTGTGTGTGTGTGTGCGTGTATGTGCGTGTATGTGTGTGAGTGTGTGTGTGTGTGTGTGTGTGTGTGTGTGTGTGTGTGTGTGTGTGTGTGTGTGTGTGTGTGTGTGTGTGTGTGTGTGTGTGTGTGTGTGTGTGTGTTACTGTATATTAACAAATTGAAAAGAACCGACATTAACTTGTAAAACTATACATCAAATAACGTTCACATACATCCACTTACAAATGTGTCATCAAAATTGTGTTATTGTGTTCATAAATCAATGAGACGGCATATTGTTTGGTGGTGCTATTTGTAAGATGGCCGCACGAACTGAAACAATTGTCTGGTAATGTGGTGGCTTGTAACGTTTCATCCATTGCTTCTAATTGCTAAGTGTATCTCATATATCATATATCTACGAACAATATGTAAACGAACTACGCTATCAGATGTTCTCCAAGAAACAGAGCAGCACAGAACACTTACCACCCATAAAGGATGCACTGCATCATCACCTCTTAGGGTCAACTTGTTGCAGTGTGGCGACATGCACTTGCATCTAAACATGCTTTACCTTCTCGTGTCGGCAATGGTTGGAGGAGAGTTGATGGTGAACTGAAGCCAGAGCTTATAAGCCAGGATCCAGCACCTGTGACCTATAATGAGTTGGTGCACTGCTGTTATGCATCATCCAAATGTCAGACACGCCGATGCATTTGCTACAAGCAAAGTCTGGAATACACAGACATGTGCGCATGTGAAAATGGTGAGGATTGCTTCAAACATGTGAAGTATCTGCAACGCGACTCTGACACATAGTCACCAAACACCGAGGATGACGAGGATGTTGTTGATTAATTTTATAGTTATGAGTAAATACTGCCATATCGTTGATTGTGATTTCATGACAACGAAACTAATGTCTATGATGATTAGTGTCGACATTATTAGTACATATTTTTGTTTATATTTGACTATCCTTTGTTCCTTGTCAACTTGAACTGTACTATTTGTATCTATTTAAAATGATGTAACACATCTCGATGGTGTCTCTGTATATGTTCACAAATCTATGTTGCACTTAGAGAATTGTGCCCATTCGTAACTTACATATGTCCGTGCGTGCTGGTTGTGTAATGTTGTTTGTCATTTATAATGGTATAGTAATACTAGTAACAATAATTGTTATGTATAAAAACCATGCATGAATCTATGCATGTTTGTTTTACTACATGAATATTATCTCGCAACTGTATTATTACTGGGGACTTAGCGCTTTCATTTTGTTCCAATAACCTACATGTGTATCAAACTATGGGGATAGTTGGATTTTACCGGCGCCATCTTTAAAAAATAACGGATACGTGAATGTCGGTGAATGTCAAAAGTAGTATACACTGTATTTGAAATAGTCGCCTCTGAAAAATGTGTGACATCATCATCATGTGGTTCTAAGTTACGCCGTTCTTGGGATACGGGAATAATGAACTTTGATGGGCCCCATCTTTAAAAATGACGGACATATGATTGCCGGCGAAGGTCAAAAGAAATATATATATATATATATATATATGTATATGTATATATATATATATATATATTTGAAATCGCCTTAACTCAAAACTCTATTGGAACGTTAACCACGCGACTCTAGATTACGTCGTTCTTAAGATTTGTGAATGATGTGGGGCTGTCCTACGAAAGTAAACAATTCTGGACTTTGCCACCGGACTACTAACTCTTTCTTCCAGAAGCGATAGAGCCATAAGATTAGATATAGAAGTGTGAAGCACAAGACGGAACTGGATCTTCTGATAATTCGCCGGCAGCAGCTAGGGAAGATTAAGGTCTGCAAAGTTGTAGCTGGAGAGCATGTCACGAGACAGGACAAGCACGTGGTGTTCTTTGTGCGTATGCAGAAGAAGAAACAAACTAAGACCATGGGCCGCAGGAATATTAAATGATGGAGGTGCAAAGACGATGTCGCTGTTGAATACAAGGAGCGGGTGACAGTTAAGTATGAAGAGGTCAGTGAAGAAGTTGGCAGTCTGGAGGAAGAATGGAAAGAAGTACAAATGAGCATTTGTGGGAACTGCAGAGGAGCTATGTGGAATAACATCGGGAAAGGGCGAAGTGTCTAGAAGTTGTAACCGATGATGGTGGATAAACGAAGTTGCAGAAGCAGTGCGCGAAAAGAAGGAACATGGAAAGAAATAGAGATGACCAAGGAGAGGAGACATCAACCAGATGCAAGGCTGATACACACATACGGACAGAAAAAGAAAGCGACAAAGAGAGCAGCTGTTGATAAGGCGAGGAGTGTCATGGAAGCAGATGTGTACCGCAAGCTAGATGAGGATGATGGAAAAAAGATGATTATACAGAATAGCCAGAGACAGGATTGAGAATAGTAAGAACGTGGAGGGTGGGACAGTGATCAAGGATAGAAATGGGAAGTTGGTGACAGAACAAGAAGCATTGTTGACGATCTGGGAAAACTACTTCAAGGCGCTTCTGAGCCAGGAAGGAAATAACAATGACTTGGAATTACCATCGCATGTAGAAGAGAAAGTGGAACTAGCTGATATTACTATGACACAGTTCCAATAAAAATGGTGATGACAACAGTGAGATGGAAAGGAGTGCCAGAAGCAAAAGTCAGGATGATGGAAGCAATGTATGAAAGAACAACAGGAAGAGTTGTTGCTCGATCTGGGATGTCGGAAGCATGAAGGATGTTCTCAGAAAGATTATATATGCAGAGATATGGCCATAGTATCAGAAAGCAAACAAGAGCACAAAACATGTTGGAGGAATGTAACATGATTTTCAAGAAACACGGACTGAGAATGAGCCTGAAGAAGACACAAGTGATGTGGGTTGAACAGCAGAGAGAGCAACAGGACATCAGGTTGGATGGAAAGGAAATTAAGCAAGTGGAGGACTTTGTGTACCTTAAACGAATGGTTACGGCGGTTGGGCGTTCAGATGTGGAATTGCGACTCCGAATACAAGCAGGACCGAATGCTTGAAGAAAGGTAGAGGGAGTCATGATAGACAGAAAAATCTCGAGAAGCTGAAAGGGAAAGTCCTGAGTGCGTATCACACTGGCATGCCTGCATGGTCTGGAGACAGTGGCGCTGACAGAACAACAACAACAGAAGCTGCAAGTTTGTGAGAACAACTTGGTTAGAAGAATAACAAGAACAAAGAGGGTAGACAGAAGAAGGACGGATGACATGAGAAAAGAGGTTGGAATGCAATGCAATGTAACAAGCGGATTATTGAGAAGTCTGGTGAGATGGGCAGGCCATTTGGCAAGGATGGATGCCGGAAAAATAGCGAAAAGATCAGAGGCGGAACAACATAAAGGACACGGGAAAAGTGGAAGGTCACAGCTGAGATGGGAGGACTGCACGAGGAAGGACATGAGAATATCAGAAGAGGATTAAAGTTGGAAAGAAGGAGCAACTGACAGAAAAATATGGAAGGTAAAGACACAGCGAGTGGTTCAGCTATACTGTACTTGACCCTCACCCCTGTACAGCAGGGAACAAGGAGGAGAGCAACATGATGTAGGTGGGCAGGTGACGGGTGGATGGACGGAATACGAGGGGTGTGAGTGACGAATGAACGAGTGATCTGAAAAGGCAATGTTCGAAAAAGGCAAGATTATAACGACGTTGACTGATACACTGTGTCACTGTATCAGCTGCGTTTTTGAGGGAGATAATGAGGAAATTGTACATTTAACGTTGTATTTCTTATTGGCCAACTTGCCCCCCCCCATCCTGCTTCACTCTGTTTTATCACAAGTTATCGGCGCATTGTTCTCGTCATACAGATTTTGTTTATTTTTATAAACTTACAATAATGCAACACTGTCCTGAAAGGACAAGTCCTTAAAGGTAACCTACAATGGCAAACAGGCATACAGACGTTTGTGGCACCACTAAATGTGAAAATTCCGCTACATGTGACAGGTCCACTAAACGTGAACACATTTCTACGCTAAATGTGAAAATTCCGCTATATGTGAACAAATTACACTAAATATGAAAAACGTACGTAAACGTGAAAAAGTACCAACGCTAAATGTGAAACATGGGGGCCTGCTAAAGGTGAACAACTTCCTATGCTAAATGTGAAAACAACATTGATATTCAGTTCCATGTAAGAATGGAGTGCGTGCGCGCGTGCGTGCGTGCGTGCGTGCGTGCGTGCGTGCATGCTATGGACTGGGTGTGTCAATGCCCTCCCTAGTTATGGGAGAGACTACGGAACAGACATGAGTTAATTGTAATTGGTTTATTAAATTCACGCAACGGAGTTAATTTGAATTTAATTAATTAATTGCCCAAACTGGTAGCATGGGTAAATTTTTATTGTTTGAATAAATTAACTCGAATAAGTTATTTGTAATTTCAGTAATAATCTTTTCTAGTTATAATTAATCCATATTTGCTATGTGATTATATGAATCATTGTTCGTAGAGAGGGTGGGCAACTCCATGGGCGTCTCAGTGGGTGGGAGGATGAGTGAGTGAGTGATTGAGTGGGTGGGTGGGTGGGTGGGTTTGTGGGTGGGTGGGTTGGGGAGTGAGTGGGTGAGTGAATGAGTGAGTGATTATATGAGTGAGTGGATGGGTAGGTGGGTTGGTGAGTGAGTGAGTGATGGGTGAGTGAGTGAGTGAGTGAGTGAGTGAGTGAGTGAGTGAGTGAGTGAGTGAGTGAGTGAGTGAGTGAGTGAGTGAACGTGAGTGAGTGAGTGAGTGTGAGTGAGTGAGTGAGTGAGTGAGTGAGTGAGTGAGTGAGTGAGTGAGTGAGTGAGTGAGTGAGTGAGTGAGTGAGTGAGTGAGTGAGTGAGTGAGTGAGTGAGTGAGTGAGTGAGTGAGTGAGTGAGTGAGTGAGTGAATGAGTGGGTGGGAGAGTGAGTGAGTGAATGAGTTTGTGTGTTGGTGGATGAGTGAGTGAATGAGTTAGTGGGTTGGTTGGATTGGTGAGTGAGTGCGAGCGTGAAGGGTGAGTGAGTCAGTGGGTATGTTGGTGAGTGAGTTAGTGAGTGAGTGAGTGAGTGAGTGAGTGAGTGAGTGAGTGAGTGAGTGAGTGAGTGAGTGAGTGAGTGAGTGAGTGAGTGAGTGAGTGAGTGAGTGAGTGAGTGAGTGAGTGAGTGAGTGAGTGAATGAGTGAGTGAGTGAGTTGGTGAGTGGATGAGAGAGTGAGTCAGTCAGTCAGTCAGTGGGTGAGTGATTGGGTGGGTGAGTGAGTGAGCGAGAGTGGGTTAGTGGGAGAGTGGGTGAGTGGGTGAGTGGGTGAGTGGGTGAGTGGGTGAGTGGGTGAGTGGGTGAGTGGGTGAGTTGGTGATTTAGTGAATGGGTGAGTGGGTGAGAGGGTGTGTTGGTGAGTGATGGAGTTGATGGGTGGGTGGGTTGCTGGGTGGGTGGGTGGGTTGGTTGGTAAGTGAGTGAGTGCGTGGGTGGGTGAGTGAGTGAGTGGGAGAGTGGGTGAGTTGGTGAGTGAGTGAGTGAGTGAGTGAGTGAGTGAGTGAGTGAGTGAGTGAGTGAGTGAGTGAGTGAGTGAGTGAGTGAGTGAGTGAGTGAGTGAGTGAGTGGGTGGGTGGGTGAGTGAGTGAGTGAGTGAGTGAGTGAGTGAGTGAGTGAGTGAGTGAGTGAGTGAGTGAGTGAGTGAGTGAGTGAAAGAGTGAGTGAGTGCTTGTGTGAGTGAGTGTTTCAGGGCTTGTGTGAGTGAATGCGTGATTTGTGTGAGTGAATGAGTGAGTGAGTGAGTGAGTGAGTGAGTGAGTGAGTGAGTGAGTGAGTGAGTGAGTGAGTGAGTGAGTGAGTGAGTGAGTGAGTGGGTGGGTGGGTGAGTGAGTGAGTGAGTGAGTGAGTGAGTGAGTGAGTGAGTGAGTGAGTGAGTGAGTGAGTGAGTGAGTGAGTGAGTGAGTGAGTGAGTGAGTGAGTGAGTGAGTGAGTGAGTGAGTGAGTGAGTGAGTAAAAAAGTGTGTTGGTACGTTTGTTTGGACGTTGGTTAGTGCAAGTTTGCAAGTTTGTTAGTTTAAAAGTGTGTTGGTACGTTTGTTCTCGTCAGTTGTCTAATCTGTTGTCTCGTCCGTAGTCTCATGTGATGTCGCGTCCGTAGTCTCATGTGATGTCTCATCCGTAGTCTCGTGCGATATCTCGTCTGTAGTCTCGTGTGATATTTCGTCCGTTGTCTCGTCTCTTGTCTCGTCCGTTGTCTCGTCTCTTGCCTAGTACGTACTCTCATGTGATGTATCGTCTCTTGTCTCGTCCGTATTCTCATGCGATGTCTCATCCGTAGTCTCGTGCACTATCTCGTCTGTAGTCTCGTGCGATGTGTCTAACTATGTTTTGTTAAGTTTGATTCTTGCATCTCGCTAATCAAAGTTTGGTTCGTGGAAGTCGTTGTTCTTAGTTTGCTAAGTTTGGTCCGTGGAACTGTGTCTTGCATATCGTACACGAACCTGTTTTACACAAATCGATGACCTTGATATCCTTGATGTTGACAATACGGATAGTCTCTTTAGCTGTGAAGTGTAAGACAACGAATATGTTCCCAACGTATGCTTTGCATTACACTACGAAAAAACACAAGCTGAAGTATTGAAAGTGAGTTGACACGTTTGTTTGGACGTTTGTCAGTGAAAGTTTGCAAAGTTCTTGTCTCATCCGTGTTTAGTGTTTAGTGTTTGTCCCACTAGTTGGTCTAAATTCAATTCTTGCAACCTGTTCGGCTAAGTTTAGTGTTTCTTTTGTGCAACTCGTGTCTATAATTTGATTCGTGCAACCTGTTGGGTTATGTTTAGTGTTTCGTTTGTGCAACTCGTGTCTATAGTTTGGTTCGTGCAACGTGTCGGTCTAAGTTTAGTGTTTCGTTTGTCCCACTAGTTGGTCTAAGTTTAATTCGTGCAACCTGTTGGGCTAAGTTTAGTGTTTCGTTTGTGGAACTCGTGTCTATTATGTCACGCGATAACCCGTCGAATTCCCTCAAAGAGGGGGAATTTGACGCGATAACCTGTCGAATTCCCTCAAAGAGGAGGGATTTGACGCGATAACCCGTCTACTTGGTTTTTCTTTGCTCCCTTTTGAGGGAATCTCACGCGATAACCCATCTATTTGCTTTGCTTTGCTCCCTTTTCAGGGAATCTCACGCGATAACCCGTCTATTTGCTTTGCTTTGCTCCCTTTTGAGGGAATCTCACGCGATAACCCATCTATTTGCTTTGCTTTGCTCCCTTTTGAGGGAATCTCACCCGATAACCCGTCTATTTGCTTTGCTTTGCTCCCTTTTGAGGGAATCTCACGCGATAACACGTCTATAGTGTGTTTGTGTGTGTGTTCTGTGTGTTGTGTATGTTGTGTGTGTTGTGTGTGTTGTGGATGTGTGTGAGTGTGTGTGTGTGTGTGTGTGTGTGTGTGTTTGTGTGTGTGTGTGTGTGTGTGTGTGTGTGTGTGTGTGTGTGTGTGTGTGTGTGTGTGTGTGTGTGTGTGTGTGTGTGTGTGTGTGTGTGTGTGTGTTTGTTGTACTTGTGTGTGTGTATTGTGTATTGTGTGTGTTGTGTGTATTGTGTGTGTTGTGTGTGTGTGTGTTTGTTGTACGTGTGTGTGTTTGTTGTACACGTGTGTGTGTTGTGTATATTGTGTGTGTTGTGTGTGTGTTGTGTGTTGTGAGTGTTGTGTGTGTTGTGTGTGTGTTGTGTGTGTTGTGAGTGTTGTGTGTGTTGTGTGTGTGTGTTGTGTGTGTGTGTGTGTGTGTGTGTGTGTTGTGTTGTGTGTGAGTGATTGAGTTGGTGAGGGCTTGTGTCAGTGAGTGAGTGAGTGAGTGAGTGAGTGAAGAAGTGTATTGGTACTTTTGTTAGTGCAACTTTGCAAGTTTGTTAGTTAAAAAAGTGTGTTTGTACGTTTGTTTACACGTTTGTCAGTGACACAGAATAGACTTGAACAGGGAATATCACTTCAAAACAGTTTGGAACAAGTTTGGATCCAGTTTGCACTGATAACATGATAAAATGCTGAAACAGTATTGTTGGTCTCTAGGCACAAATGAGATACAGATGGGTCTTGGACAGGGAGTATCACTTCAAAACAGTTTGGAACCAGTTTGCAATCAGTTTTCAAGCGGACGCTCAAGTGAGATACGGCTAGTAAGTATAAATGTTATATGTCGATACCCAGCTGTTCTTCCAACACACAGAGCATTCATTACGAGTTTATACCAATTTATACCGGTTAGTAGCGTCAGTTTTATAGAGTGCTGAACAAGTTACCAAAGTAACTTCTAGAATGAAATTTTACAGGGGAATTGACCATAACGTTACGTGATGGGGTTATATTCAAGCGCGAAAGCTCAATACAATGGCTAACCAAAGCACTACCTGTTTGACTAACTCACCTCGCGTTTAGAATTAATGCACGTAGAAGTTTTATAGTTTAATGTTTTCACTGCATCATGACGTCACATGATGGGGTTACATTCAAGTACGCATGTTCAAAACAATGGCTAACCAAAGCACTACCTGTTTGACCAACTCCCCTCGCGTATAGAATTACTGCGCGAAGCAGTTTGATGACATCATACAGGGTGCGCACGCTCACGCTCGCACCAAACAAACATGTCCAGACACGTCTCGAGTACGGGTTTTATAAGAGACACGAATTTAGGTACTCCCGTACGGAAATAATACCAAAGGTCTAATTCCAAGATGGTCGCTCTGTTCGAGAAAACGAGGCTATAGGTTCTGATATAACATAGTCCGATATGTAGTCTACATTTCATATACATTACTTCAGATAAAACGACCTCGGCTGAATTTATAATCCTTTTATTATAAATTATGCCTTATTATAACACCACATTTTAGACATGTCATCTTCAAGCAAATAAGGACTCGGTCCCTTGGCGGAGCCTCGAACTATGGGCCATGCAATCTTGTGTGACATATTCAAATGCTGTTCGGTATATATATTTTTTTTTAAGTCGTCGTACACCTTTACGATAATAGCTCCTATCCTTTAACATGGGGTAAAAATGGCACATCTTTTAACCCGGCGCGCCTTCGGTGGAAATCCCTATGTTTAAGATGGGGTAAAAGTGTCCTATCTTTTATCCCGGGCGCGCTTTCGGTGGAAATCCCTATCTTTTAACATGGGGTAAAAATGGCCTATGTTTTAACCCGGGCGCGCCTCGGTGGAAATCCCTATCTTTTAACATGGGATCAAAATGGCAAATCTTTTAACCCGGGCGCGCCTCTGTGGAAATCCCTATCTTTTAACATGGGGTAAAAATGGCCTCTCTTTTAACCCGGGCGCGCCTCGGTGGAAATCCCTATCTTTTAACATGGGATTTCCTCCAGGGGGAGCCAACGACCTACGCTAAGGGACTACTACTACTTAGGTCTTTGTCTTTTAGACGGCTACTGCGTGATCGCTGACCCTTGGTACGGGTTCGCATCTGTTGACGAGGGATGGCCGGTTCGTCAGGAAGATATCTAGGATGTTGTCAAGTCTTGTCGGGAAAGTGACCATTTGTGATAGGCCCAACATGGAAAATGTGTCGAGGAAGAGTTCGTTTATCTGTTTTGTGTACTGGTGTTTCGATACAATGTTTGTTTTCTAATCGATATCCGGCAGGTTTGTGTCCCCTGCAATACATAGGGGGCTGTTTTGGAATTTCCTAGCTATGTTGGATATGGTGTCACATATAGAGGTTGGGTAGTCAGCGTTATTATCTGTGGGTCTGTAGATTCCAAGTACTATGTGAGGAGTGCGTGCGGTCTGGCTTTTCACAGCAACCATTTCACACGGTGTCAATATCGATATCTTCTCTAAGGTCAAGTTCCCGGTCCCTATTTTTATCCCTGGCAATTATCCTAAACTATAAATTTGTAGCGGTTAGCGCAAACTGCAGAACATTACAGACATAACATCTGAGGAGCATCTTACATTTTCAAAAAGGTTACTATTTTCATGGTCGATGCGTCTCGAAGTCGAATGGTGAGGCTTACATTCGGCTCGAAAGTGGATTAATACAGACAGTAAGGTAGGGTGGGGTGGGGCAAGGCGCCCACCATAAGCAGGAAACGCTGCATTTGCTTTAATAATTACCCAATCGAATATATTTTATGTTGTCATTAATCTAAAATATATATTCTACTTTGTGTATAAGTATTTTACACATAGACATAAAATAATAATTTAAAATTCTACGTTATAAAATAGTTACGAAAAAGGCGTCTTGCCCCATAGGTGGGGCAAGACGCCCATCTGGGTGGGGCAAGACGCCTTTCCCAACCCGTCGAATAATCACAAGTATGCGAGTTAGTGTGGATGGGTGGGTGGTATGGGGGTGGGTGGGATGTGTTTGGGTGGGTGGGTGTGTATGCTGCGTGTGTATGTATATGCTGATTTAATTATGTAGTAGACATAGTAGACAACAATATTGTGAAATGCATTTTAACAGGCATGCAATAAGAAGAACGAACGAACAATCTACACAAATGTTAAGTAACAGCCAATGTGGCTTTCGATATTTCGGTAGGGTCTATTGTTCCCAGCAGCTGAAGCAATGTCAACTACGCAGACTCTTCACTGTCACTAGTTGCAGCAGTTCTCACAAATAAAATTGGCATTCCCCACAGTGCACTCTCTATGTGCCCACTCCCTACAGAGCATACACTGAACCCAGACCTCGCGACTTCTGCTGTTACTGAATGGCTCTCCACAAATCAGGCAATACCATTCATCATCTTCGTCACTGCTTAGATCGCTCCGGAATCTCGTTGCTGGTACAGTTATTGTCATCTGTTTCTTCTTAGGCATCGGTCGTTTCCCCTTCGGTTTCCCGCCTCCTTTACCCTGCCGCTTAGATATTTCACCCTTCTTGGTAAGTGCGTTTTTGTACGGCGACGACGATATCCAGGCTGCTGATTCCTGTTTTCTCGACTTGCTGCGTGCCGTTGATATTTTCGGCAATGGAGAAATGTTCCTAACTAGTTGGCGAGGCGACAGACCCACCAGTGGGCAGAGTGGCAACCGTTTCGCCCGGTGGCGTGTCAGCAGTTGCATGATCATCAGATGAAGGACCAGCACTTGGAGGCTCATCGGATGAACGGCCGGCAGTTGGATGGCCATCAAATGAAAGGCCGGCAGTTGGGGGGCCTTCATGTGACGGGCCGGTAGTTGCAGGGCCATCAGATGAAGGGCCAGCAGTGGCCAGGTGGGCAGATGGTTCTTCAAGCGGCGTCGGCTCCTCTGCCACGAGTGCTGCAGCAAAATCGTCGTCAGTGAAGACATCTGGATCGTAAGGCCAAAGACCACATGCCCTGAATCCAGTGATTGGCTTATCAAGTGTGGCTGATTTGTTGAACGCTTTATTAAACACATCAGCCATGTCGTAAAACGACATTCGCCGACCTGGATTGGTGACCATCCAGCTGTCTACTGCATTGTTGTAAGCGGTCTTCAATGATTTGAAGAACGTTGTGTCGAGCGGTTGCATCCTATGAGTGCAATGAGGTGGCAGAACTAGCAGATGTATGCCTTTCGACCTCGCGTAGTTAACCGCAGCCAGTGTTTTATGGCTGTGGTGGCCATCCATGATTATGATTTGTTGGTTTTCTACACACGCATTGGTCGACGCAGCGAAATGTTCAAGCCATTTGACGAACAAGTCTGCATCAATCCAGCCATTCGGACTGCAGTGGCCTACAGATTCAGGTGGTGCCCCGTTTATTAAAGCTTCCACCAGCTTCTTTCGTAAAAAAATTAACATTGGTGGCAGGTAACGACCTGCTGAATTGATGGCACACACGACTGTCACTGTAGCGCCACGTTCCCCACTGGTGACCTTTGCAACGTGTCTTGCTCCTTTGGTCGCAACGATTTTCCCTGGTCTTTGGACGTTTGTGATACCAGTCTCATCCATATTCCACAATCGACTTGGCGTGTATTGCGCCGTCTCCAAAACCGAGCGGTAAATTTCGAAGAACGCATTTACTCGTGGCTTGTTAAAGCCAAGAGCGCGAGCAATGTTGGTAGCCTGCGGTTTCTTTATGGCGAGATCGGGGTGGCGTGCAAAAAAATCCACTCAACCAGTCTTTACCGGCCATCTTGGTTGTTTCGTTAAACAGGTTGTTCACACCAGTTTTGTCGGCAATCTCGTAAGCGAGACGTCTTACATCAACAGTTGTCAAGCCGTACATTCGACGTTCCATCTCTTTGATATGTTCGTACAGGGCTTCCTCGACGTCATCTCCAAGAATAACAGTCCTGGGACCGAGTTTCAAAGTTCCAGGCGAGGTCACTGCGTTGTCTCTATGCCTCCGCAAGGTACGATCTGGTATTCCAAACTGCTTGCTTGCTCTTATCAAAGGAATGTCCACCCTAACTGCACGAAGAGCTTCGCCGAGCTGACCGTCACCATACTTTCCCCTCTCCGTCTTTCTTTTGTATGACCGAACCATTGCCCTGAAAAAAGAAGTAGAGAGGAATATTGCTAGACTATTATAACACACACACACACACATACAATTAACGCGATATCATATATGATTAGTATATGGTGGAGCAAGACGCCCATGGTAGGCGTCTTACCCCATTAAAAAAGAGCGTCTTGCCCCCAGGCACGTGCGACAGTAAATTAGCTGTATGTAGTCTGCTGTTTAATTATCGCTCATTTAACTGTTACCAAATGTTAGTCTACATATTTATCGTAAGAGAATCATATTTGTTATGGTTATTTATAATAACCACTGAGTTTTACAACGAAACAGGAAATCACCTGTTTTACTATTTTAAACCTACAAATCATCAAAGTCACATTTTGTACTCACGATTGTGAAAGTCTTGTTTCTTTTTATGTTTCTCTTCATCCGCTGTGTGGCAGAACGGATTTTCACAAACTATAGTGCCAATCTGAATCGTTGTTACGTAGATAGGACGGGTGGGCGTCTCGCCTCGTATAGGCGCCTTACCCCACCCTACCTTAGTATAGGCAATAGTTATTGCTGCTAATGATATGTATATCCATGTATCATTGACTTAGGGTATATACCAGTTACTACGTTATTATTTGCATGTGCGTCGTCTGGTTATCTGGTCAAGTGACAAAAATAAGCACTAAAGTGAAAAAGCTACAGACCGCCTGTGTTTACATAATATGTGGAACATTAGAGCACGGCGTTCTGTACGTTAACTGCACGTTAACAGTCTCAAGTTCTCAACAACTAAAATGAAAGCAACGATTCAGATTAATCACCCGGAAATGATTGACATAAATAATTACATTTATTGACAGAACAGCTTGCCATTCCGACTCGCGTCACGGAAATGTTTTCGCGCTGTTTTCGCGCGACTTCGTCTCGCCGTCGTTATTTGTAAATATTTCGCAACAAATCGATTGTCTTACCTTTCGTTTGCTAAAATTGAACAAAATACACACACTTCAAATAATAAATAAATATACAGTGAAGTAGGAATAATTAAGGAATAACATTTAATTGGCCAGGTCAATATCCTTGCAGTCAAGCCTAAGATAGACAGAAACGCAAAACGAAAAGAAGAACTACAAAAATCTGCCGCAAAATGTCAAAGCCTCGACACGATATTTCGGCGCAGTCTCGATGAAACATGGCCCGAAAAGTTCACAACAACGCCAGGATACCATGATCCGTCCACTGCCATCACATCTGATGACACTCACAAATATGTACCACCAATCATACAGATAAAGGCTTCGTCGTGCTCTCGCTCGAGAGCCACTTCGTCAAGCAGCCATGATACATCCACTGCCATCACATCTGACGACATACCAGACGAGAAAAATCATCACCATCATCTTGGTCAGGAAACTGACAAGAAAACTTCAGGTCAGAAACCGTCAAGTTCCCGCGCATCGATGTACAAAGCAATTCCTTTAACTATTGCAACTATTGTCAGCAAATTCCCGGAGCTTCGCTCATTTTCAGCAAAGAAATGTGGCCAAACGCGGGTTCACATTCTATGCACAACATGTCAGGAATATGAGGACATGGCATAGAAAACATATAAAAATGGCAGTATAGCAATCGCAAGCGGCGTCACAGCGGACTGCAATAACAGGCTAGAAACCACAATTGACCACAATGTGCTGTTCAGAGGACATGTCATGTCCTCTGAATAGCACATAACAGCAACATACAAGAACAAGATGAACAAAGCCTCCGAAAAAACGCAACATCGCAGCCATGGCTACGAGCACTCACTGATTATAACAAAACTGTTTTTGCGATTCTTCTTCGAATGGCCGTCGATGTATACAACGACTATCTGTTCGAACCGGTCTCCGCCCGATCGTGGCCGATGCGAACTATTGTTTGTTTGTAGTCAGACCATTTGTTGCCCGCTTTGCGCGAAAGCACGTGTGGAATTTGTTCCATTTACACCTGCTTCTAGCGACCTACACTACAGGGACCCCAACTACTACAAGCAAATGATGGATGTCATCTACGAACTCGAGAAAGTGCGTCTGTCTCAAATGTTCAGCCGATGTATAGTCTTCAGTGTACAGTTAGATGGCAGCAGTGACAGGCGAATGTTGGACCACAAGTTTGCAAGTGGACTAATGGCTAACAATGATGGCAGAGTATCGAGTGTGTTCGTTATCATGCTTTCGCCAGAGAAAAACGGTACCCCTGGACTAAAAAACAAAGCTCTGAATCTGACAGGAGGTAAAGACACGAAGCTTGTTGGTGTCACAACTGACGGCGAGGCGGCAAACACCGGCATACCATTTGGACTATGGCGTCTGCTTGCAGACCAAATGCAGAGAGGTTTGGCAACATTATGGTGTGCTGCGCATCGGTCTGATTTAGCCATTGAGTTGGTCGTCAGCACCGTACCTGAGTTGGGAATCTAGAAGTTCAATCTACTGGGACTCGTATGATTTTTCCGCACGCCGATACGGATGAAGATGTTATCAGCGAAGGCCGGGAATGTCAAACAGTTCTCCCTGCACCACGACGTCAGGTTTGCCCAGCACGAGCTGCAGCTGGTGGACGCTGTGCTGAACAACCCAACAGCTTGCATTATGGTGTGTGAACAGACGCAGGCGCAAGAAAGTACCAGCGACAAAAACGTAAAGGCTGAAGCCAAGGGATTCCTGAGAACCTGGAACCACCAACAAACTTTCATCATCGCACCTGGAGATATTTGAAACACTCCAAAAGAAATTGCAAAGGAGATATTTGTTTATCAACGATCTTCTCACTGTGACTGACGCGGCAATCAAGAAGTTGAACCTAATGAGTGATGGACCATTCCCGGGAAGAAGGGAAGAGAAAGTGAGTTGCCCAACCGATAACACAAAAAGGACCTAACACAACGAAAATGTAATCACCAGTTCGTTTATAAAAAAACGCCGCGATGGACGAGCAATCAAGTTGGAGGTCGTGTAATCATCGTACGAATACCTGTCTGGACGTGTGCACCTGTAGCAGAAGGACGCCATCAAATACTTAAAGGAGGTACTGATGTCACGGTGTCTGAGATTATTAGTTGAGCAGGTGGGTGCGTCGTCAGGCGCCTTTTCCCAGATGAGGCATCTGACTTTGCGGACGGGGCAGCCGAGCAGTGGGAACACATGTTGAATGTGCCATTCTTGCCTGATGGTTGTGATCTCGGTTTAAGTTCACTGTCAGAATACACCAACTTCTGCCAGTCTCAACAGTTTCAGTTCAGAAGGTGTTGGCATATCTGGCGTGCATGAGTCCACAGTATATGCAGACCGAAAGGATCGTGAGCCATCACAACCGTCGATAATCACCGCACCGGTATGAGTGGCGTGAGCAACGCTTACTATGACACTCGACCCGCTGTCGTCAAATTCTTGGAAAAGACAAGAAGATGCGGAGCTCCAGACTGGGACACTACGGACAGCGTGAATTCGTTAAGAAATTCACCCGCGAAACGGGACTCATCTAGTCGAATTGAGACAACTGTCAAACGTTTGCAGGATAGTCTCATGTTTACATTATTTTAATACCAAGATGCAGTCGTCACTCGTCACTGTAGACCCCACAACTAGGTGGATACAAAGATAATGTCACATTATTTTAAGCTTTCAAACATGCGTAAGGGTTATGTACGTAATAATTAATGTATGCGTAAACAGCCCTTTTTACCTATTAGAACTGCCCTTTTAGGACATTGCCCCCAGAGAAAATTAAATTAAAAAAACGCCTTGGCCAGTGGCTATATGGACAACGTAAGTACGCATCTTCACAACTGCCTAGCAGCTGTATTGTAGAGCAGTCGTTACAGATTCGTATCGTAGGGCCTGTTAGTAATAACATCAGTTACAACAAAACTATGCTGTTTCTACACACCACCCATATGTTTAGTCCCCTTAGTTTTTCCGATATCCTCAGGAATCTCAGATCATCTATTCCACAACAACGTTTCGTTCCGAAAACCAAGCTTAACATTGGCAAACGTGCTTTTTTGTAGTTGTACCCAAAATGTGGAATCAACTCCCTATCACTTTAATATCATCTGAAATTATAACTACTTTTCGAATACAAACTCAAATCTTGTTTATTTGAAATTTCTTAATATTCGGCGGCCTCTTGCTCTAACGATGACTCTTACGCGGCCCTATTAAATATGTTTTCCAATGATTCTTGTATGTTGCGCCTCTGAGCTCAGATTCCTTATATTATTAGTTTATCATTGGCGGGAACTTTGGCGGATGTAAATCACGTTTGAATTGTTGTTGCAGAAAAAGCGAAAAAAAGTGGAAATATTGATCAATATGTATTATTCTTACTTTACTATTATTCATAAAGTAATACTAGACATATTTTGAGTAACAGTTTTGCTTTATGTTAATTACTTAAACTATTTTAGAACAATTTAGTTTAGTGAGTGATAATAGGGTAACTTAGCCTTCGATAAGTTGTAAACAAGATTATCAAACCTGATTATGTGGTAGAATATATAGGAGATAAAGTAACAACCATAAAACTACTTATATAAGATAATATATGTGCAAGCCAGTACTTGCTAGATACTTTGATTAGGTAGCATTGTTGTTGAAATTAAGCAAAAGCGATAGTCGGGTGAATTCCATATTGTGTATGTACCTAGTTTTCCACGTATACGCTAGCGCGCGGCATAACCTAAATAAATAAACCAGCCTAACGTAACGTAATTGATTGTATTTAATTTAGGTCACTACCGGTAATGTTAGCGTTCGTGATAGGATAGATAGTCAGCTGTGTAATTAAATCTGTAACATAAAGTGTGCCGTAGCACACAGGAAACAGTCTATATAAAGACTAAGTTAGTTATGTTATTAAATAACTTCAGATAGTGATATGGCGCATTGAAAGCGGCAAGTCAAGGCAAAGCGACACTTGGTGTGCGATCGCTGCCACAGCTGAGTGGTTTTTGCATTGTCCGGCTGTGGGAAGTCATGGGCAGAAACCAAGGAGGAGGAATTCACTTTTTAGTGCATGGGGTGTTGGAAGGTGGAGTGTCTGCAGAAGAAGATAGTTAGGTAGACAGATATTGTGAAGGTGATGGAGATGAGAATTAGCAAGGAGACAGGTGGAATGGAGAGAGAAGACAGGGACAGAGGTGGGAATACTGCAAGACTGAAAGAGAATAACAGTTGCAAGAAGACCGATGAAAGGAGATTGAGAGGATGGAAGGTGATTGGAGGGGAAGAGATAGGAAAATCGACGACAGAAAACGTGACAAGCGTGAAGATGACAGGGGAGAAAGTGACCGTAGAGATGGAGGGAGGGAAGATGGGACGGGAGAGGAGAGAAGAAAATGAGATGGGAGGAAAGAGGAAAGAACGAAAGGAAGTGAGAGCTAAAGTGATAGAAGAGAAGTCGATAAAACGAACGATGACAGAAGGAAAGGTAACAAGAGAAAAAGCGACAGGAAAAAACGAATCGCAAGAGAATGTGACAGGAGAGAAGACGGCAGGGAAAAAGACAATAACGAGACAGATGCAAACCAGAGAAGGAGCTACTCTGAGGCAGTGATTGAGGGGGCAATGAGGAAAGATAGGGTGTTTATGGGCTGCTCCAGTATAAGAAAGACGGATAAGACACTAAGCGATGGGAAGGGTAGAGAAGGTATTTGGCATGGTAAGGGAGGGTCTATACTAGTACACGTAGGAACACATAATGCAGACAGGGAGGGAACAACTGGGATATTACACAAGTATAGACAGTTAGTGAGGAAGCTAAAGAAGACAAGAGTTGAACAGATTATTCTATCAGGAATTTTGCCATTAATGGTAGGAAGGGGGGCAACATACATAAACTGCAAGAGGAATGCGATCAACGTAATAGTTGTGCAGATGTGTGAAGAATAGGGAGTGGGATTCACATATTTATGGGGATACTTTGTTGAGAGGGAAGATATGTACATGAGAGATGGAAAGGGGTCAGCAGTTTTTCCAGAGAACATGATGCGATCTGTTGAGAGTGGGACAGTTGGCATCTATTTAAACTAGATTCGCAGGGGAGAGACTCACAGAGAAGCTTGGAACTGGAGGCATAGATAAAGACAGCAAGTCAGCACAAATAATTATGCAAAGAACAGTCTGGAAAACTCTTATGAAGCTGCATATAAATGTGTTTGTTTAAATGTAACGAGTATAGTAAACAAAAGAAATGAACTAAACATTATGGTAGAAGATATTGACCCTCACATAATAGGTATAACCGAATCATGGGCCACCACCGATATATCAGATGCCGAATTGGGACTGACAGGATATGTAATGTTTAGGAAAGATAGAATAGGAAGAAGGGGAGGTGGAGTTATTTTATATATTAAAGAATCTATCCAGGCTTATGAATTAAAATTAGACAGAGAAGCAGATTGCGAAGAAGCTGTTTGGTGTAACATAGTTACAGGAAACTCAACGTTAGCAGTTGGGTTAGTTTATCGAAGTCCAAACATAAGCATAGAAAAGAATGAAAAAATACAAAATGCCATAAGGGAAGTAAGCAAACGGGACTGTATCATACATTGGAAATCTCTACAGAGTATGGGGAGTAAGGACCACAAGTTTTTAGTTTTAGTACAAGATACTTTCCTTTCTCAACATGTGCTAGAACCAACCACAGGTGAGAATGTGTTAGACATAGTTTTGTTCTCATGGAATTAATTAGTTAACAATGTCAAGATGTGTGCGCCACTGGGGAGTAGTGATCACAACCAGATACATTTTACTATCAAAGTAAAATCAGAAAAGAATAGTAAAAAGCAGTATACAATAAATTTACATAAAGGAAGGTATATGGACATGAGGAGATAGTTAACAAAGATAGACTGGATTAACACACTGAAGAATAAGACGGCAACAGAATGCTGGAATATCTTAAAGAGTGAGAAATTAAGAGCATAGTCGATAAATGTGTATCTTTCAAAAACAAGGGAAATGGTCCAAGAAGGAACACTTATCGAAAGAAGCTATTAGAAAAAATTAAGTATAAACAAATGATGTGGAAGTCATATAGATGTACTGGAAATGATGAAGACTACAACATTTATAAAGAATCACTTATCCAAGCTACAGCTGAAATAAAAACTTAAAAGATAAGCTCTCAATAGAAAATTAGGTAATAATATAAAAACATGACAGCAAGAGTTGTTATGCGTATATTCGAAGCAAACAGAAAGTTCAGGATATTGTCGGTCTTCTAGAAGATAGTGCTGGAAATATAACATCAGAGGGATTCTTAATGGCAGAAGACTTGAATGAGTATTTTAGTTCTGTGTTTATCAGGGAAGATATTAGTTCACTGCCAGTAGCAGAGTTAAGTTCAAAGGGGCAGTTTCAGACTATATAGGACAGTTAATTGTAACACCGGAAATGGTAATTAAGAAAATAAGGGCTATGGAGGATAATAAATCACCTGGAGTGGATGGGATTCCGCCCAAACTACGATTGGAAATTGTAGAACAAATTAGCGTACCGCTTGCAACAGTTTTAAATTTGTCATTAGAAGAGGGAGCGGTTCCTTTAGAATTGAAAGAGGCAAACATTATACCGGTATTAATAACAGGTTCGAGAAACAAGTCAGAGAACATTAGACCAGTGACATTAACATCAGTGATTTGCAAATTATTAGAAAGACTAATTATAGATCACATGGTGGATTTTCATGTCAAACATAACATCAACATGGGTTTTTAAAAGCGAGGTCATTCTTAACAAATATGTTTTGTTTTTTTGGAAGACATCACTAAGTGGGTAGATGAGGGATCACCAGTAAATATCATCTTCTTAGATTTTTTCAAAAAGCTTTAGACAAAGTACCACAACAAAGATTACTGCTTAAATTGAAGGCCCATGGCATAGGAAATGGTATAGTAAACTGGATACAAAATGGCTGATTGACAGAAGACAACGTGTAGTAGTTGATGTGGAGGCTTCAAAATGGAAATCAGTATTGAGAGGAGTACCAGAGGGATCAGTACTAGGACCTATATTATTCTTAATATATATCAACGGTTTGGATGATGATATAGTAAGCAAGGTGTTGAAATTTGCGGATGATACAAAAGTGTTTAGAAAGATTAAAAGTGATGGGTATAAACAGCATTTACAAGATGATCTTGACAGGTTGATCAAATGGTCTGAAAAGTGGCAAATGCTGTTAAATTTTGGGAAATGTAAATGCTTCCACACAGGAACGAACAAGTAGAGTATGCAATGGGGGTGCTTGGTGCTACTGTTAAAGAAAAGGACTTAGGGTTAACCATTAGTGCTTATATGAAGGTTTCAGAGTAGTGCGGAATTGCAGCTTCTATGGGAAATGAAATCCTTGGATTAATTAGGCTAAATATAGCGTATATGGAAAAAAAACTAATAATACCGCTGTACAAAACAATAGTGAGTCCTCTTTTAGAATAGTGTATACAAGCGTGGAGGCCATATCGGAAGAAGGACATAGGTATGCTTGAAAGTGTACAGAGGAGAGCGTCTAACATGATACAAACACGATTACTCTACGTAGCCTCTGTGGATCCCACAAAAGCTTTTTATTATGTAAACAAAGAAGCTCGCTTCATGGTCCTGAAGAAAGTTTGGTCTCAACCAATCTACTCAGTCTTATCCAAACGTTCCACAACAACATTCAAGGCACAGTTCAGGCTGATGGATTTATGTCTTAGCCCTTCCCCATCAAAAATTGTGTGACGCAGGGATGTCTTCTGGCCCCGACGCTTCTTGGAATATTGTTCTCCATTCTACTGAAAGAAGCTATACAAAATGCCAACATAACTCATCCCGGAGTGGGTCTGAGGACCAGGTTTTATGCAAAACTCTTCTCAACGTCACGCTTGAATGCCAAGACAAAAACAACAGCACTTCACGTGTGCGATGCCCTCTGTGCTAATGGTGCTGCCTTCTGCTCCTATTCCGAGGAACAGTTACAACTCGTGAATTTCAAGATTAAAATCAATCATTAAGTGTAGCCAGCGTACTGTGAATATGGATTTCCTGCATGACAGCTAGGTATCATTCCGCCTAACGGACAATCAGCGAAACGCAGTTTTTGTAGTGAAATGCGGTTGAAACATGACACGAAGATGTGTATATAAAATAAACTGGAATTTTAGGCAATAACACTATCACAATTCATCATTATACGATAATTCGACAGAATGAACCAATGGCCCCTTTCGTAAATTTATTGTTTTACAAGTGCGGCAGGTGGCGCAACTGATGTAATCGGAGTCGCTATAACGGGCATCAAAAGCGACAAGTGCCTAAAACGTCTTGTTTGTTCGAAAGATACGAGAACACTAAATTTTACTTGGGTAATTATATTACCAATATTTAATACTAATTTGTTGGTATTACAAAGAAATTGTTGTCATATTAATCGCAGCTACGCGAGAAGATTTAACAAGATTGCCACCCAGAGAAGTAACTCTAGGTGGCAGGTGGACAAGGAAACCCTTTGGCTTATCGAGATTCCAACCCTTTTATCTATGTGTAACCCGCCCTTCTGCACGCTACTAGCACCTACACAATCAGCAGATAATATGTTCCATTCAGTTACAGTCCTTTGTGAAAATGAGAACTTTCTTATATCTAATCTACACTGCTCCTTTGCTAATGTAACTTCATGTCCTCTAGCCCTTCTATATTTCTTAACTGAGAAAAAAATATTCCTATCAATATTTTCATAACCATTCATTATTTTAGACATTTCTATCTGATCTCCTCTCAATCTACTGGTCTCTAGTGTTGTTAAGCCGCATTTTTTAGGCGCATTTCAAAAGTAAGATCCCTCAGTTTTGGTATAATTTTAGTTGCTCTCCTTTGTACTCTTTCTAGCATATCTATGTCCTTCCTGCGATATGGACTCCACTCTTGAATACAATGTTCTAAATGAGGCCTAACTATTGTTTTATACAGCGTTATTATTAGCTCTTTTTCCTTATACGTTATGTTTCGCATAATTAATCCAAGGATTTGATTTCCTTTTGAAGCTGCAATTCTGCACTGCTCTGAAACCTTCATATAAGCACTAATGGTTAACCCTAAGTCCTTTTCTTTTTCAGTAGTACTTAGTACAGTACCCCCCATTGTATATTCTAACTCTTCGTTCCCATGTCCTGTGTGGAGGCATTTACATTTCCCAAAATTGAACAGCATTTGCCACTTTTCAGACCATTTGATCAACCTGTCAAGATCATCTTGTAAATGCTGTATATCTCCATCACTTTTAATCCTTCTAAACACTTTTGTATCATCCGCAAATTTCAACTCCTTGCTTGTTATTTCATCATCCAAATCGTTGATATATATTAGGAATAATATAGGTCCTAATACTGATCCCTGTGGTACCCCACTCAATACCGATTTCCAGTTTGAACCCTCCCCATCAACTACTACACGTTGTCTTCTGTCAATCAGCCATTGTTCTATCCAGTTTATTATACCATTTCCTATGCCATGGGCCTTTAGTTTAAGCAGTAATCTTTGATGTGGTACTTTGTCGAAAGCTTTTTGAAAATCTAAGTAAACGATATATACTGGTGATCCCTCATATACCCACTTAGTGATGTCTTCCAAAAAACATAACATATTTGTTAAGCATGACCTCGCTTTTATAAACCCATGTTGAGATGGGTTTATCAAGTTATGTTTAACAAGAAAATCCACCATGTGATCTTTACTTAGTTTTTCTAATAATTTGCAAATCACTGATGTTAAAGTCAATGGTCAAATGTTCTCTGACTTGTTTCTCGAACATTTTTTAAATAATAATAATAATAAATAACTTCGTAAGCGCCAATATCCTTAGACAATCCGAACTCAGTGGCGCACCAAAACCAAAGGATTAAGAATTCTCGTACTCGTGTGCTAGGCGAAATTCGTCAACAAATGGATGGATGTGCTAGGAAGCTAGGGAGGATAGGCGATATTGAAAATATAGGTTTTGAGGTTACGACGAAATGTAACAATATTTTCTGCTAATTTAACATTAACGGGAAGCGAATTCCATATAGTTGGCGCGGCAACTGAAAAAGCTCGAGTTCCAGCCTTTGTCTTAACTCTATGAACAGATAGCAACTTCGAACTAGACGACCGAAGTTGTCTGGCTTGTCTGGCTGGTGTGAGCATTGAGTGTAAATAACTAGGTTGTTTGGATGAAAGGGCTTGGTAGGTGATTGTGCAGATCTTAAACATAATGCGATATCGCACGGGGAGCCAATGCAGTGATTTTAGAAGTGGCACTGAGCGGGAGAATCGAGGAGATTGTGTGACTACCCTTGCTAAACAATTTTGGACGCGTTGTAGTTTTGCAATATCCTTGATATCAATATTATGAAGGAGGGAATTGCAATAATCTAATCTGCTGCTAACAAGAGCTGTTGCGATAGTCTTAGCGACAGAAAGCGACATATGTCGGCGAATGCGGCGAAGATCACGGATATGATAAAAACAGCAACGGCACGTTTGGGATATGTGTTGTCTGAAATTGAAGTCGCAATCAAAGGTCACTCCTAGATTCCGTACTGATGCTGCTGGTGTGATAGTTTGACTCAGGATGCATGTTGGAAAAAAGTCATTTAGTTTACCTCGCTGCATTGGAGTACCAATGATGAGGAATTCAGTTTTGTCTGCATTTAACTTTAATGTATTATCGGTCATCCATGAAAAAACATCTTGGAGACAATCGTTGAGTCGGTTTAGAGAATGACTTGTATAGGGCGTGGCCAAGGAAATGTAGATATGTGTGTCATCTGCGTAAAGGTGATGATCCAAGTTATGACTTTGGATTACAGAGCTGAGTGGCGTAGAGTAGAGAGTGAAAAGCAAAGGCCCAAGAACGGAACCCTGGAGAATGCCACATGAAGTGGGGAGTGAGGTTGAAAAGTAATTATCTATCTTTATACATTGATGTATATTGGTTAGATATGAAGAAAACCAGGTCAGAGCTGTGCCAGATATGCCATACCACAATGATAAACGTTTGACAAGAGTGTTGTGATCAATGGTATTAAAGGCGGCAGACAGATCAAGCAAGGTAAGTGCAGTTACTTTGCCTTTATCAATGTTTAATATAACATCATTGTGTACTTTTAGGAGAGCAGTCTCAGTAGAATGAAATTGTTTGTATGCTGATTGGAGCACACTTGATAAACATGTTGAGCTAATATGACGCCTTAGACGGCTTGCTACGACTTTCTCAAGTATCTTAGAAATAAAGCTAAGATTAGAAATTGGCCTATAACTTTTAAAATCATCTTTTGGCAGAGAAGTCTTCTTGAGAACAGGATTTACATGTGCGTGTTTAAAATCATCTGGGAATTTACCCGAACTTAGTGATAAATTTATGATATTCGTTATTGTACCAAGGAAAGAGTCAAGACATGCTTTTAGTAGTATGGTTCGTAATGGATCGAGATCGCATGACTTATTTGGGGAGGACATTGTTATTTTCCTCACTTCATCAACTGTGGCTGGCTCAAACAATACAAGTGGAGAATTTACTTGTGGGGAGTCCACATTTACAGTACTTAAAGTGTGACATGGAAAAGCAGAACATATAAGACTTATTTTATCTTAGAAATGACTAGAAAACGAGTCACACAGAGACTTGACTGACACATGACTAGGTAGAGATGGAGGCGGCCGTCTATGTAAAATATGATTTATGCAGTTCCATAGCTGACGTGGGTTATCAGAGTTATTCGAGACCATGTATGTGTACTAATTTGATTTAGCTTTGGCCATTTGTCTGTTACAGTAGTGACACTGTTTAGAATATAGGCGAGCGTGATTTGCGCCATACACGTTCAAGATAGCGCCGGCGCTTTTTAGATTGTAGAATTTCAGGAGTCATCCATGGAGCATGTGGCTTTTGGGACACATGTTTAGATCCCAAGGGTGCATGTTTATTAAGTAAATCTTTGAGTACTTGACAGTACTGTCGACACTGATCTGACAGATGTTCTTTGGGTTTACTGATGAGGTCGGATTTAAAGATGTCTGTCATTAATGCGGCAATGTCAATCTTATGGATCGGTCGGTAAAACACTTTGTTTTTGGACTCTACGGGAATTCTAGGAACTATGAGATCAGCAATGACAGTGTGGTGGTCTGATCAACCATCTGAAGCAGTAGGTGTCTGAATATTGTTACAATCTGAGCGGGTGATTAAGAGATCGAGCCAGTGGCCATGTATGTGTGTTGAGAAGGTAACATGTTGTTTCATGTCATAGGATGCCAGAATGTCATTAAATGTACTTGTTGTTGATGAAGGTGTGTCCAGATGAAGATTAAAATCACCGAGTATATAAAATTCTGAATAAATAGTTGCCAGATTTTCAAGTAGATCCTGGAATTCTTCAAAGAAATGGGCAGAGCGATAAATGCACACAAAATATGCAGAGAAAGATGAATCGGAAATGTTGGCACAGATGGCCTCAAAGCTGGAGTAATCAGGGTTTGAATGCAAATGAACTTTGATTTTTTAGACGAGAAATCCAACACCACCACCTCGTCCAACTGAACGTGGGCGATGATGGAAGGTGAAACTGGAAGAAGAAATGTCAGCAATGCATGCAGCTGTGTCATGTGGTCTGAGCCAGGTCTCAGTGACTGCAAGGATGTCTATTGTCTTGGAAGTTAATAAATCAGTAAGCGAGGCTGTTTTGTCTCGAATATATCGAACGTTAGTGGTGGCTACTCGAATATTGCGCCTCATAGCAGGTCCAGGATTAAGACTTACATCTCCTGATAGTAGTAAAATAATTGCCAATTTAAACGTTGGCTTAGAGCGGGGGATTGGCAGTAACTTTCTATTAAAGCAAAGATTAAGACATGGCAAACTGTGAAGATGTGACAAGGAATGTTGTGTTCTCATATACTGAGAAACTGTTAAAATGACAGCCGACCGTTGGGACTAAGTGGCTTGCACAGCGTAAAATCGTGACCTCTCGAAGCAGCAGAACAGAATAAACATAAAACACACAATAAAAATGCTGGTGACATTGTCTTTCCTCAAAATGGTGAAGAATAAAATGATAATGTCTCATAAAAATAATAAATAATTGAAGAAAAAAAAAAGTATAATTGTACTAAAAATAATGTAAATTTCTAGGTTATTAAAGAGTGGGTTGCCAATAATCAATGGCAATATTACAGGTCGTATGATTGTTCGCGCTCAGCAGGCCTGTGCAAAGTAACAAGACGTTTAAAAAGAACGTCTTGTTTAAAAGGCCTGTTAGTATATAGTTTATAAGGGGACTGCCCATACCTTAGTATGTTGTGTACGTAAGCCTGCTAGCGCGAAAATCAAATCGACCTGTATTATCGCCCAACTAATTTAAGTACAAGATTTAACAGCGTTGGTGGTGACAATTTATAAAATAACGGTATAATGTTTGCCTCTTTCCATTCTAAAGGAACCACTCCCTCTTCTAATGACGAATTGAAAACTGTTGCAAGCGGTACGCTAATTTGTTCTACAATTTCCAATAATTGTCCTAAATAGTCTGAATCTACCCCCTTGAAATTACCCTCTGGTATTGGCAGTGAACTAATATTTTCCCTGGTAAACACTGAACTAAAGTATTAATTCAGGTCTTCTGCCATTAAGAATTCCTCTGATATTATATTTCCAGCACTATCTTCTAGATGGCCGACTTTATCTTGAACTTTCTGTTTGCTTCGAACATACGCATAAAAACACTTGCTGTCATGTTTTATATTACTAGCTAATTGTTGTTCATAGCTTCTCTTTAAATTTCTAATTTCAGCTGTAGCTTGGTTAAGTGCTTCTTTATAACTGTTGTAGTCTTCATAATTTCCAATACATCTATTAGACATCCACATAATTTGTTTATACTTAATTTTTCTAATGGCTTCTTTCGATAAGTGTTTCATTTTGGATCGTTTCCCTTATTTTTTGAAGGGTACAAAATTTTCAATTATGCATTTAATTTCACTCTGTTGTTGTCTTATTTTAAAGTGTGTTATTTCAGTCTATCTTTATTAAATATTTCCTCATGTCCTTATACCATCCTTTGTGGAAATTTCTCCTATATTGCTTTTTACTATTTCTTTCTGATTATACTTTGATGTTAAATGTATCTGGTTGTGATCACTACTCCCCAGTGGCTCACATATCTTGACATTGTCAACTAATTCATTCTGTGAGGACAAAACTATGTCTGACACATTCTCACCCCTGGTTGGTTCTAGCACATGTGAGAAAGGAAAGTATCTTGAACTAAAACTAAAAACTTGTGGTCCTCACTCTCCATACTCGGTAGAGATTTTCATTTTATATGCCCGTGGTTAAAATCCACCATAATAATACAGTCCCTTTTTTTATTTCCCTTATAGCGTTTTGTATTTTTTCATTCTCTTCTATGCTTATGTTTAGACTTCGATAAACTAACCCATCTGTTAACGTTGAGTTTCCTGTAACTATGTTACACCAAACAGCTTCTTCGCAATTTGCTTCTCTTTCTAATTTTATTTCATAAGCCTGGATAGATTCTTTATATATAAAATAACTCCGCCTGCCTTTCTTCCTATTCTATCTTTCCTAAACATTACATATCCTGTCAGTCCCAAATCGGCATCTGATATGTCGGTGGTGGTCCAGGATTCGGTTATACCTATTATGTGAAGGTCAATATCTTCTACCATGATGTATAGTTCATATCTTTTGTTTACTATACTCCTTGCGTTTAAACACACACATTTATATCCATCTTCAGAGGAGTTTTCCAGACTGTTCTTTGCTGATTTATTTGTGCTGTCTTCATCTATGCCTCCAGTTTCAGGCTTTTCTGTGAGTCCCCCTGCAAATCTAGTTTAAATAGATGCAACATGTCCCACTGTCAACAGATCGCAGCACGTTCTCTGAGAAAAATGCTGCCCCCTTTCCACTATGATGGAGGCCATCTCTCATGTACATATCTTCCCTCCCAACAAAGTATCCCCATAAATCTGTGAATCCCACCCGCTCTTCTTCACACATCTGCACAACTAGAGCGTTGATCGCCATCCTCTTGCATTTTCTATACGTTGACCCCTTCCTCCCATTACTGGCAAAATTCCTGACATAATTATTTGTTCAACTCTTGTCTTCTTTAGCTTCCACTCTAACTGTCTATATTTCTGTACTATCCCAGTTGTTCCCTCCCTGTCAGCATTATTTGTTCCTACACGTACCAGTATAGACCCTCCCTTGCCATGTCCTAATACCTTCTCTACCCTGTCAGTCACATGTTCAATCCTCGCCCCCGGTAGACAAACAACGACGTCCTTCCCCTCGCTCAGTGTCTTGTCCGTCTTCCTCATAATGGAGTCGCCCATAAACACCCTCTCTTTCATCATTGCCCCCCTCAACCACTGTCTTAGAGTAGCTCCTTCTTCGGTTTGCATCTGTCGGGTTGTTGTCTTTTCCCCCTGTCGTCTTCTATCCTGTCACATTCTCTTCCGATCCATTCTTTCCTGTCGCTTTTTCTCTTGTCACCTTTCCTCCTGTCAGCGTACCTTTTATCGACTTCTCTTCTATCACATGTGCTCTCACTTCCTTTCGTCCCTTCATCTTTCCTCCCCTCTTCTCTTCTTCTCTCCTCTCCCGTCCCATCTTCCCTCCTTCCTTCTCTCCCTGTCACCTTCACGCTTGTCACATTTTCTGTCGTCGATTTTCCAATTTCTTCCCATCCAATCACCGTCCCTTCTCTTAATCTCCTTTCTTCAATTTTCCTGCCACTGCTATTCTCCTTCAGTCTTGCAGTATTCTCACCTCTCTCCCTGTCGTCTCTCTCCATTCGACCTGTCTCCTTTCTAATTCCCATCTCCATTCCCTACACTATATCTGTCAACCTAACTATTTTCTTCTGCAGACACTCCACCTCCCAACACCCAGTGCACTGAAAGGTGAATTCTTCCTCCATGGTTTCTGCCCATGTCTTCCCACAGCCGAACAATACAAAATCTACCCAGCTGTGGCAGTGATCGCACACCAAGTGTCGCTTTGCCTTGACTTGCCAATTGCAAGGTGCCATATCCCTATCAGAATTTATTTAATAACTTAACTAACTTAGTCTTTATAAAGGCTGTTTCCTGTGTTCTACAGCACACTTGATGTTACTGATTTCAATTACACAGCCGACTATTTATTCTATCATTACCTGTAGTGACCTAATTTAAATACAATCAATTACGTTACGTTAGGCTGATTTATTTATTTAGGTTACGCCGCCCGACAATCGCCCTTGCTTAATTTTAATAACAATGTTACCTAATCAAAATATCTAGCAAGTACTGACTTACACATATATTATCTTATGTAAGTAGATTGATGGTTGTTACTTTATCTCCTATATATTCTACCACATAATCAGGTTTGTTAAATCTTGTTTACAACTTATCGAAGGCTAAGTTACCCTATTATTACTCACTATGCTAAGGTGTTCTAAAATACTTTAACTAACTAACTTGAAGCACAACTGCTACTCAATATATGTTTACTGCAACTTTATGATTGATATTAAGGCAAGAATAATACTTATCAATCAGTAATTCCACTTGTTTATCAACTTTTCTGCACCACCAATTTCTACGATCTATCTGATATCTCCGCGAAATATAGCCTCGAGAACGACGTGAGGGAACGGCACGGTGGAGGACAACGAAGTCAGTAGCCAGAGTGGAGAAGCGTTCTCAACCCTAAGAATGAAGATCTCTGCCTAAACAAGACCTAAACAATTATAGACCTATTTCTAATCTCAGCTTCATTTCCAAAATATTAGAAAAGGTTGTAGCAAGTCGTCTAAGGTCTCACATTAGCACAAATGTCTTAACTAATGTGTCACAATCAGCATATAGGCAATTTCATTCAACAGAGACTCTCCTCTTAAAGGTTCATGATGACATTAACTTGAACATTAATAATGGTAAAGTGATTCCACTTACCTTACTAGATCTCTCTGCCGCGTTTGACACGATTGATCACAGCATTCTCATTGAACGCTTATTAAAGTGGTACGACATATCTGGCACAGCTCTAAGCTTGTTTTCTTCATATGTAACTGATAGATATCAAACTATAAAGATGGGGAACTGCTTTTCAGCTGCACTGCCGGCTTTACTTGGTGTTCCCCAAGGTTCTGTTCTTGGGCCTTTGCTTTTTACTCTTTACTTCACGCCACTAAGCTATGTTATACAAAGACATAACTCGGATCATCATCTTTATGCTGATGATACTCAGATCTACATTTCATTGGCTACCCCGGATACAAATCACTCCTTTAACCAAAATGTACCAACAGCGACCGAAGTCATCTTACCATGTAAATTTATTGAGGAGACGACGACGCAGTAATACGGTTTGGATACATTTCGTGCTATAACTATTATTGCACCTCTTCATTTGATTTCGCAAAGTCCAAAGATAAGCAGTTAAATCCGTCATTGGATACTAACATCAGGCCACAACGCAGACATCACGCTACACAATCAGGCCAATGCGTTAACATATTAGATGTCAATCACACATACACCATCTTTGGTTTCTGCTCGGGGATACTTGCTGAGCGAGGGTCACGTCACAAAAAAAGTGTACAGCCCACTCGATGTATCGTCTTCATCTAAGGCCATCCTCTTCCATTATTGTCCACCCCTGCCTTTTGGATATATGAGATTGAAGCAATGTTATACTGTTTTGGTTATACCGTTATATTTACTATAGAAAATATGCCCATCTTTCGGATGGCGTTACAGCCAACAAAGTATATAGTTACGTCGGTAAATTTCGTTCGACGCTAAAATATGCCGCATTATATTGTTGTTTGCCTAGTATATATGATCATATTAATGTTCTAATTGTATACTTTGAAAATAATAGTAGAGTAGCATGGGACAAAACGCCCACTTTTTTCGGGAAATCGTCTTTTATGTAAGTCCTTTGGCTGTAACTCTGATATACTGGACGCATCTCCTAGTTCATTATCTTAGCTAAATACCGTCTGTTCAGGTTTTTAATGTCCAAAGTCACATAACAAGTTATAGCCGTTTCAATTGACGTCCTAAAAAGTTTTGTTTTGTCCCAAATGTTAAATCTTCTCAAAAGCTTAATATAACTTGTTAATTAATTAATCAGTTCCCTTATCAACGATCCTGTGCGTTTTGTCCATTCTACTACTTGGTCCTTTTGCCCCATATGTACAATATTCAAAACATTACTATTTGCACAACATGTTTTTGATATAACGCACCCGCAACATTCCCAACACACATATAACAGATGTGTGTAAATCCAAAGGTTTGTTTAAATATTTTGTCGTAATTGCCCATTACACCACTTTTGTGGTGAACAATATTATAATTCAAAATTAAAACATGTTTAACTCAAAATGTGTGTATTATTTCTTTTTCGTCGAATATTCAGAATTACATGTTGCTTCATATGGCTATCTGGGAAAAACAATTTCGAGCCGTATACCTAGATAAGATAAGTGGTGGGAGTTATGCCCCTAAACTGGCATTATGCCCCAAGCTACTGTATATAAAACTTTCAGTTGTCATCTTGTCCAGGATGTAGACTTCCTGCATGTGTTGTGTATTGTTTACTTGCAAAGAGGACACGTTGTGCGTGGACGTTCTAACCATGTAGTGGGTAACAAAACCATCGGCGTTACAAATTTGGAATATCCTGACATCCACAATGCGTTGGGCATGGCTACATATTCTATATATTTCGCACAAGCTAATAGCTTCAACAAATCACTAAGTTATTTATATTAACAACTTGCGACTATAACATAATAAATAAAAATTATAAAATTTATATATGTATACTATTTATTACATTCGTTTAAAAAATACATTCATAATATTGTGCTTACTACTATAAATGTATTGTCTATATTGGACTGCACAAATTGTTATTCTATAGCACAACTGGTTTTGGTTATATGTATATATATATTTCGTTATTTTAAAAATATAAACTATATGTTGTAATCACGCATGTTGCATATTTTAATATATTTTTTATTGTAATTATAGCAATTGTAATTTGGGCAAGTGTTATAAGTGACACACTTCTTCTTGCCCTTTTCAACTTTAAAACTGTGATTTACAATTGTTTATTTGGCATTTCTGTGTATTGTATAATGTGCATGCTTTATGTTGTTGTTGAATAAACTTGCATTATATTTAAAACAAGGATCCTAATGAGTAAATGTGTATATGTTAAATGTGGGACCTAAGATGCTGACTCATTTCCGGTTAGTGAGCGCCACCTAGCGACTGTTGACATAGTACTGGTCATGTGACAGCATGTACGTGTGCGTTGGACGAGAACGATTTTTGGGCGTTTTCATCAACACCTCTTAGTGGGTGTATGAAGAGACGGAGGAAAAGGTGGACGGCTAGACCGCCTGTTATCGGATATATCATCGTCTTTGTGTGCGTGTGTATGTAAGGATCATCTATCTTTGCGCGTTGTTGCATGTATGCGTGTGTAAAGGTCAATTGTAATTGTAAGTGCGTGCTTGTGCGTGTGTTAGAGTCATTTGTCTTTGTCCGTCATCGCGTGCATGCGCGTATGAAAAAAAAAACAGTATCGTATGAGTGCACAAGTATTTTATTGACTAAAGATACAAGAAGATAATGAGATGATACGTGGGTATTCTACCACCGCACCAGAGGTCAGAGCTTACGAGTGTTTAGCACTGCGCCATTGACTCGTACAAAAGCATAATACGTATGGGTGTTTACCACCACGCTAGCGATCAGAGCTTAGGGTGATTGACAACCACGCCATCGGCTCAATCGATGATGATTATGATGATCATACCATGTTGTCAATGAAACACGATGCCTATCAATACCGAAAAAAAGTAAATGTCAAACAGTACCGAAACTACTGACAAAACAAAGAAAGCTATACCATGCAACTATACAATCGGCGCCGAAAGTACACACAAAAATAAGCAGTACTTACACCTGAATCAGTATCCAAGCACAGTATTACAGTGTACCTTATCTCAATTGTTTAAGCCTTATCAAACACACGGCAATTGTTTGTCACCAAATCACTGCCGAAACCATTCACAAAAGGCTACATCGAAAAGCCATGGCAGCGAACCATGAGATAAGCGACACAATATTGGACGCAAACGTTTGACAAAGGAATCTGAAGTCTCTTGGTAACAAGATTTAACAAGATTGCCATTCAGAAAATTAACTATAGATAGCAGGTGGACAATGAAGCCTTTTGGCTTAACGAGAGTCCATTACTTTCTTTTTACGTATATCCCGCCTTTTAAGGTATGTGTCGATTTTATTTTTAAACATATTCACGCTACTAGCACCTACACAATTAGGAGATAATTTTAATTTACAGTCCTTTGTGAGAATGATAACTTTCTTATACCTAATCTACACTGCTCCTTTACTAACGTAACTTAAAGTCCTCTGGTCCTTCTATCTTTCTTAACTGAGAAAAAAACATTGCTATCAATATTTTCACAACCATTCAATATTTTTAACAATTCTGATCTCCTCTCAATCTGCTGATCTCTAGTGTTGTTAAACCACATTCTTTTAGGCGTGTTTCGTAACTAAGATTCCTCAGTTTTTGGATAAATTTAGTTGCTCTCCTATGTACTCTTTCTAGCATGTATATGTCCTTAATGCGATGTGGCCTCCACGGTTGTATACAATATTTTAAATGAGGTCTAACTATTGTTTTGAACAGCGGTATTATTAGCTCTTTTTCCTTATACGTTATATTTCGCCTAATTAATCAAAGGATTTAATTTCCCTTTGAAGCTGCAATACCGCACTGCTCTGAAACCTTCATATCAGCACTATAGGCTAACCCTAACTCCTTTTCTTTTACAGTAATACTTAGTACCGAGCTCCCCTCAATGTATATTGTACATCATCGTTCCCATGTCTTGTGTGGAGGCATTTACATTTCCCAAAATTTAACAACATTTGCATTTTTTTATATTATATCATCAACCTGTCAAAATCATCTTGTAAATGCTGTCTTTCTCCATCACGTTTAATCCTTCCAAACAATTTTGTATTATCCGCAAATTTAAATACTTTGCTTGTTATATCATCGTCCAAATCGAATCGAAATAAGAATAATATAGGTCCCTATGCTGATCCCTGTGGTACCCCAATCAAAACTGATTTCCAGTTTGAAGTCTCCCCATCAACTATTTCCCGTTGTCTTCTGTCAATTAGCCATTTTTCTATCCAGTTAATTAAACCATTTCCTACGCCATTCGCCTTTAGCTTAAGCATTACTCTTTGATGTGACACTTTGTCGAAAGCTTTCTGAAAATCTAAGTAAATGACATCTACTGGTGACCTATCGTCTACCCACTTAGTGATATCTTCCAAAAAACATAAAATATGGTATCCTCATACCATTCTGCACATGCCTGGGTCAAGAGGTCAGTCAAAAGCTTGTTACCGACAGTCGTGAAGCATCGTTTAGTCGCCGTGTTGATGTACTATCCGGACAAGACTTCGTCGGCTATATACACGCCGATCTTCTTCCCTTCCCCAACGCCACGGTACATTTGTTGATGAGTGGCTTAGCGCTGCGCAGTTGTGTTCCGAAGAGACTTCCTAGTCCGAGACCGTGTTGGTATCGGGCACCTGCAAAATAGGGAAGAGCACCTCCCGCTTGGCGAGCGTAGTAATCGTTGTAATTCATCTTTAGAACATTACCACCCGTCGTCGACGGAAATAAAGTGTCACCGTCATGTCTCGATCTTGGTTGTCATGTGCAAGGTCACCCTTTTAAGAAATGTAGCTGTAGCTCAATTTCGCCTTGACCCTGTCCGTCGACATCTTCACCAGCGCATTGTTCATGTTATGTATCAATTAACTCGCATTGTAGTAATACCCCTGATCGATCCTTACACACAGAGTGTCTCCCATACCATCGGATTTGTATAGGTAGAACAAGCTACCTTCCTCTCGAACGTTGTACAAAGCGATTGGGTACTGGAAGTTTACGATGCCGCAATCCCAGTCACCGCCAGAAAACACGACACTACGAGGCAAGTCCGTGATGTAATGCGCCAAGGTGTTACCGGGATGCGACTTCATGGAAGCGTTGGTAGGCAACGTCAGGTAGAAATCATTCATCGTCATGGTGTTGTCTCAACGTCGGATTGGGTAGCAGGTAACCCGAACGTATTGATCAACAGGGCCTTCCGCAAATTAGAATTAGCGTGACCGGACGTCAGATTGTATATGCTGACGACGATGACCGTGTACAAGACGACGACCTGGCACAGAAAAATGATCTCCTCTTTCGGACACACGGTACCAAAAAGGTGCTAAGGAGTGCTGTGCTGAACGTCGGTAGTGGACGTAATACCAACTCCACGCAGTACTGTTTATCAACTGGGTCAGACACGTTCTGCAACTATGGTTCATCCAACGTCTCGCGGGGATCGTCCGTCAATCGACAGACAAGAAATCATCGCTCTAATTCACCATGCACCCTTTCTCGAAGCGTCTCTTGACTCTACTGATATGGATGCGATCCGCCAAGGGGAACTTGGTACGCCCTTGCCGTCGTGACCGTACAAGCGCTGCCACACGTCTTTCTGATTCGATGCATTCACCCGTAATGAAGGCATACCAATACTGCAGTGTGGGGTATCGTTGTACGATCGTACAAAGTCTTGAAGGACGTCGATGTATCGCAACATCTCGTGTTTTGTGAGCTATCGCCACATGCGTGTATTTAGCGTGCGATTAAATCGTTTGGCGATGCTCGCCTTGGTTTCCTCGTTGTGTGTGAAGTGATGAATCACGTACTTCATCAATAGTTCTTGAACGCCGCGATTCAGGAAATCGATTCCTTTATTGGTCAGTAACGTCATCAGTCGATCGTCGGCAGTGAAAAGACCATCCAGCACCCTCACCAACGACACGGACGACTTGTTTCTCAACGGAACACACCGGGCCATTATCGAGAAGACGTCGATCACTGTGAGTAGAAACGGCATACAGTCCTTGTCTTTTTTTCTGAATGGACATATCGACAAGATCGGCCTGCCACTGTTCGTTTCGTCCACCCACGACAAAGCGTCGTCTCACGAAACGAGTTCTGACCGGTTTACGCAGAGTATAGGCGTTCTGTTCCGACAACCATTGTTCGACGACTTTCTTCGGTACACGCGCGACACGTCGCAAGGCGTTTTGTCCGCCGTAACTTCCAACCTTTGGCAGAACGAAGTACACCCTATTGAGCTTAGAGTCTTAACACGTCCTGCGAATCGATGATGACGGACACTGTTCTATCAATTCGTGACGGGTCTAATTTAAAACTTCTCCCAATCGGCCAATGACGTATTACCTTCTTCCGGCGGCGGTGTGAGCATGGACCCTTTCATCTGTCGATGAGCGAGGGTTGTCCAATGTAGAGATCGTCGTGAGTAGATAGTGAGGGCTGTACGATCTCAAAAGCCTACTTATAAAAAAGAATTTAATGACCACTAAACGATTCGGGCACACCGCTGAGTCAGCAATAATGCGAGACAAATCCTATGTATACAAAAAGATCAAAGGCTTTGTGTTTGACACTAATGAGTTTGGGAAACCTACTTATAAAAAACGTGATTGATGAGCGATGTAATTTGATACTAATTGGATGATTGACAGTACACTAGAGAGATGCCACCTAGCGGTGAGTGCAGAGAGTATTTTAGTCCTAGCGATCAACGCCGTACCTAGAGCGCGCTGACGTAAGCAATAATGCGTTTAATAATAAAGTATATAAGTTTAGTTTCGTACTTTATAACCACGCTAAAGTATATAAGTTTAGTTTCGTACTTTATAACCACGCTAAAGTGAAGTGGACCACCTATAACTGGGGTAGGAGTTGTGCTGACGTAAGCAATACGCTGGGGTAGGAGTTGTGCTGACGTAAGCAATACGCTAACCATTGTGTATTAAAACCATTGTATAAACGTTGAGATGTCCCCGTATGTGATGTTGACAGCAAGAGGAGCGACGACGACTGCTGCAGCGATAAGGGCTGCTGCCCTACTGGTCTTTGACCCCTGGATGACAGCATAGCTGGCTAACGGCGTTGTTCTGGTGGACGGATTAAAACGAAAGCAATGCGTTTAAATACGTCTAGTCGTGGGTTTATCAAATGCATAAATACACTAACATTCAGTAGGGTGTTTATGCATTGAAAATAGACGCGTGAAAACGTGAGTAGTGACTGGAATATTTATTGTGTGTAATATTGCAGCGTTCGCCCGCGACCGACGGGTTGTCGCCTGTCGGTCGCCGGCGGGGAGTCGATCTCCGGCGGAGGACCGAAGCCTTCCCGCCGATAGAGTTCTGGAGGCGTTATGGTCCTCCATAAGCCGTTTGGTAGCTTGACGAGAAAGACTCGCGCTAGATCGGGGACAATCTCATCATCGTCACTGTAGTAAGCTGCTGCTGCTGTGACATTGGGCGACGGCGTAACAGGTGCTGGCGAAGGCGTACGGACGGACGGCGCGACCTCGCATGTTGTTCGTGTCGACTTTGTCGTCGACGCATCGGGGAGCACAATTGGCCTACGCGGGGTATATGTGTCCCTTGTAGGCAGTTGGATCGGTCTATGAAATAGACAAAGGATGAATAAAATGAGTGAGATAGTAAATTGAAATAAAATACTGTGCTTGGTAAAATACATTGTTTAAATAAAATGTACTTATAAATAAAATGCATGCATGTTTAAACGGTAAAATGCGTACTAGTATGCATTAAATAATACAACATGCATTTAAACGATAAAACAATTTAAATAAAACAACAATAAAAACGTGCATTTAAATAAAATGCATGCGTGTTAAAAATACATGTGTTTAAATAACAATAAAAACGTGCATTTAAATAAAATGCATGCATGCATGTTTAAACGGTAAAACTAGTGAAAACATGCATTACAACAATAAAAACGTGCATACTAGTAAAACATTTAAATAATACAACAATAAAAACGTGCATTTAAATAAAATGCATGCATGTTATAGTAAGCACTGTTTAAATACGTTACAACAATAAAAACGTGCATTTAAATAAAATGTATGCACTGTCTTACCGTGGTTTCGTTGTGGACATGTTGTTAGAGCGATCGGTGGAGACGACGTGTTTGCGTGGTTGTAAAAGCGTGTATGAAATGTGCGCGTCGTGAAAACAGCGGTGGCGGCGGCGCATGACACTACGACTGATTTTGATTGATATGTGAACGGAGAACAAAGGGATTTTTACAAACGTTAAACGAAACGTTAAAAGTACGAAATTAAACGTTATATACGATCACTGGGGGGTCAGGAAACACGAGATGCGTATATATTAGAGAAATTTGCGGTAAAAGTCACATTTGACGATGAATGCACTGACGTGAACGTTAGCTTTTTTTCCTAAAACAAATTCCTCGGAGAGTAAACGGAATGCGTTAAGCGCACATGTGTGACATCTGTTGCGCGTGACTTAACGAGTTGGAATGTGAACGGAGAACAATGGATTTTTACAAACGATAAATGAAACGTTAAAAGCGCGAAATAAAACGTTGTATAAGATCGCTGGGGGATCAGGACACACGAGATGCATAGATATTAGAGAAATTTGCGGTAAAAGTCACATTTGACAATGTATGCACTGACGTGAACGCTAACTTTTTTCCGAAAACAAAATGCCTGGGTTGGATGAAGTATGCGCGACGATAATTGAAAAAGATAAGGATATGAGTGTGAAGTGCGCATGCGCGTTATAGTGTAGACAATGACATTTCAAAAACAATAAACGAAACGTTAAAAGCACGAAACTAAACGTTGTATAGATTCTCTGTGGAGTCAGGACACGCGAGGTGCATCGATATTAGAGAAAATCGATGTAAGGAGAGATTTAACGGCGAATGTACCGACGTGACCGGATACTTTTTTTCGAAAACAAAATGTCTGAAATGTACGAGGCACGCACACTGATAATTGAGTAAGATGACGTATTAGGGTGAAGTGCGCATGCGTGTTATTTGGAAAAGGTATAAAACGGGTGAGAAAATGTTATATTGTATGACGCCGAACTTCTAACCGTGTATTCTTTCTACAGAGCAGCAAGCAGCAGACGTTCTTCCGCAACATGGCGGATGAAAGTCAACAACAAACAAAAAAGTCGAAGGCGCCGCGTAAGCAGTCGATGAAGGTGGCGGCGGCGGCCAGCAGCAGTCAACCTTCGGCACTGATTGCAGCCTTGTCAACGGGGGTGTCACCACCCGTTAAGCGCCTCGTTACGCTGATCGCGGCCCCGTTGACGGTCGGCCGAAAACGGAGCGCCGAAGAGGCGCACTTGGAACAGCCCGACGAGACGGCCGCGCAGCCCCCGGTCCTGTCGCGGAGCGGTTCTATGGAGCGTGAATCGGCGGCGTCGACACGCGCCACAGCGGTGAGTCTGAGACATCTGAAGTGCGCCGTCAACGGCGTATATAGAATCCTGTCACCCGTTACGATCGAGGCCGTCTCGTACAAAGGCGAACCCGGCACCACCTATTTGGGATGTTCCCGTTGTCGCCGGAAATTACAGACAAACAAAGACCTGATATGTCGAACGCACGGTGAAGTGTTTGTACCGAAATATTTCTTCGCGTTGCGTGTGATGGTGAAGGACGGCGAGGAGGACGAAGATGAGCTTTGGCTTACGTTGTTCGATAGCCAAATGTCTAATCTCGTCGAGTTCACGGCCGAGTACCTGACGGAATTGAACGAGGAGGATCTCCGCGATACCGTGCTCGAGTTAACCGGTACTAAAGTGGAGATTAGTGTGCGGAAGACGACTTGGAACGGGGACCCCTCGTATACAGTCCGCACACTAAAAAGATATGACGACGATGACTAATGTTCTTGTTGTTGTGTTGTTTGTAGGAAGAGGAGGAAACTTGGCCGCTACTGGTAGATTTATTGAAGCACGCCAACGAACGACAACGAATGAGAGATCGTCAGGGGCTGGAACTAAGCAAGCAGAGCTTTGAACTATTAGCCGAGTCGGCCGAACAATATATAAGAGCGTTTTGGTTGGCCTATGAAGCAAGCCTATTTCGTAGTAGTTTGATGTACTAACAGTTGTGCTTTATATGCTTTAGGAAGTGCGCTGCGTACTCCAAAAAATGCTTGCAAACAACGAAAGGATTCGCGCTCAGTACGACGAGGTTGCAACGTTCGTAAGAACGTTGTTGGAACGGGGTGTGCCGGCGGGGTCAGTAAAGATGGAGGAGGAGGAGAAGAAGGAGGATGAGGACTAATCATAATAATGTGTTTGTAGGACGCTCTGACGCAACACACCAGACGTGAGTGTATGAGCGACTTCCTACACGCGTTGCTGACGGTGATATCACGTAAAGAGTAGAACTGCTTTGTGCTGTAGGGTAGTGGCGGAGGAGTACGTGACGTTCACGTATTGGAGGCGATAATCGAGGAGGCGCTGGGATCGCCCCGAACGCGCGCCCCTCCACCGACGTATAACGACAGCCTGGCGACGATGGGACCGTACTGGAGCGTATCGGAGGAGCTGGGGACGTGTCAACGGCAACTCGTCGTGCCGAGCCGGAGTCAGTTGATCGTACGTTACGAACGACTGGCTATGGATCTCATCGCCGAGACTATCGGCGAAATGGTTCTGGAGAAGGCGCGGGATCATTGCGGGCTATGCGAACCAAATGAAGGCTGCCCCTACGTTCACATGGCCGGCTATCGTGCGGGACGGCCGAATCGCGTCTACATGCAACGTTTCGTTAAGCCGGGCTGTATTGTGACGCGGTATTTCAACGAGATCATGGAAACGTTCCTACGTCGATCGCTCATTCCGTGTTTTACGAGACTAGTGCATATACTAAGCGAGACTACGGTGTCGATTTCTTCCGGTGATCAGCAGCCGCAAACGGGCCGTGCAGGAGAATTGTATTTGGTGCAGTTTGTATCCAACTGGTTGTTGGGGACGAATTGGCGAGATTACATGAATCGCGTGCAGCTCGAGTCGGCCGTGCACACGTACGTGCAACGTCGGAGCGGACTGGAATGAACGAACACTAGTAGAATAGAGAACATTTGCTTGCTATCGAAACGAAGGCTTCACACTGTTTGAATGTTGTAAGAGTACCGAATAAAACGTTGAAAATGTTCTTTCCGTTTCCGAGTTACCTAGTTAGAAAAATTACCGCTAGTTAGAAAAAACCACCACACAGTTAGAACATTCTACCGCTAGGGTTAGAAACACTAGTTAGAAAAACCACCACCACCACCGCTAGGATCAGTTAGAACATTCCACCGCTAGGGTTAGAAACACTAGTTAGAAAAACCACCACCACCACCACACAGTTAGAACATTCCACCCCTAGGGTTCTTCCCGCTAGGGTGTACACACCACCGCTAGGATCAGTTAGAACATTCCACCGCTAGGGTTAGAAACACTAGTTAGAAAAACCACCACACAGTTAGAACATTCCACCGCTAGGGTGTACTTACCACCACCACCACCACCACCACCGTCACCGTCGCCGTTATAAATAGCGACACTCGAAAAATATCATTAGAGAGAATGCCACCACCACCACCTACTAGATGGCAATGTCCGAAATGTGGGCGCTATTTCGCGACGCAGTCGACGTTAGAACGACACGTAAAGAGTTCGAAAAAATGCGGCGACGAAGCGCTATGCGTAAAAGGTCGAGAGTGTCCAAAATGTGGCAAGCTATACACCACGCGTTACGCTATGCTACGACATCTGAGGCTGCAGTGTGGCCGTTCGTCGCCACCTAGTAGTGAATCAGTGGAGGAGGAAGAGGCCGCCGCAAGGGCGCCGCCGTCGCCCGACGATCTACAGCGTGTCGTAGACGAGCACCGGCGTAGAATAGAGACGTCGGTGGCGCGCGGCGTCATACAGTCGCGTTACAACTATCGTATGACCGCCTGTACGAGTACGCGCGTACTCGAACCGCGTCTGAGGGAAATGTTTCGCGCGCAAAAGAACGCGTTTAAAATTAACGTTAGTTATGTTTTGTATTACGCCACAAGGTGTCGGGTCGGTACCGATATTTTCATTCTTCGTGTAACAGTTGCGGACGCCTCCTCGAAACACCCGCCCTAGTTACCGATAGTCGTTCATTCGAACGATTCCTCGACGCCGTGCGCACTACCGACGTACTGCAGTACGCCATCGCGCAGCGTCCCGACTCGGGATGGATCGTCGAGCTCGTAACTAACGCCACCTACTTCGTGAACGTCATCATCAATCATCCTATCAGCTGCGTTGGCGTGACGACGCTTCCCGCCTACGTGCGCCTCAACAGGTCCATCGTGTCGTTGACGAACGATGTTCGAGGCGCGCCCTACGACGACCATCTGTGTCTCTTCCGATGCATCGCCCTTCACCTGCAAGGTCACCGACGAGGCCAAAGTATCCGCCATACGAACCGTTTAACGAGAGACGCTAAACGTCTGCACGCGCGGTATCGTCGCGACACGGCGACGACCTCGAACGGCGGCGTGCGCCTGAACGAACTGGATCGCGTGGAGACGGTTTTCGGCATCAACGTCGTCGTCTATCGTCGACTGACGAACGACGTCGCCGAACTAGTCCGTCGATCGCTCGAAGCGTCGATCGCTCGAAGCGCACCCCACGACGCTGAACGTCAACCTGTACGAGTCGCACTTCTCGTACATAAGCGATCGGCGCGCGTACACGAAAACGTACAAATGCGGGAAATGCGGCAGCGTCCTCTGGCGGAGCGCGTACAAGTTACGGCGTCACGAAGCGACGTGCGAAGGCGGCGTTCGTCACGTGTTCCCCGGCGGCGTCTACCGACCGACGGCGTCCGTATTCGAGCGGCTCGACGACGAAGGCATCGACGTCGGCGACGACGACCTGCGCTACTACCCGTACCGCGCGACGTTCGATTTCGAGTGCTATTTCGCCGATAACGATCTGCCGACGAATAGCGACAAATGCCGCTGGATCGCGCGACACGAACTGCTCAGCGTGAGCGTCGCGTCGAACGTGCCCGGTCACGAAGCGGCGCGCTGTTACGTCACGACCGGCGATTCGTCGGAACTCGCGCGTCGCCTCATCGACGACCTGGAAGCGGTGAGCGCGGCGGCGTGCGCGATTCTACGTCCCCGCTACGACGCGACCTTCGAGGCGCTCGACGCGCTCGACGCCGACTGGCGGCGACGATGCAACGACGACGACGACGATGCCGCCGACGCGTCACCGTACGCCACTCCCGCCGACCGGCTGTGGACGTACCTTCGACAAATGCCCGTATTGGGATTCAATTCGGGTAAGTACGACTTGAACGTCGTCAAAAAGTACTTGACCCCCCTGCTCATAACCGACGACGCGCAGCACACGTCGTCGGCGTTTACCATTAAACGTCAGAACAATTACATGTGCCTGTCGACGACGACGTTGAAGTTCCTGGACATAACGAATTACCTCGCGCCCGGCGTTAGCTACGATCGCTTTCTGAAAGCGTACGGTTGCTCGGCAACGAAGGGCTACTTCCCGTACGAGCACATCGACGCGTTGTCGCGTCTGGACGAAACCGCCCTGCCGTCGCGCGAAGCTTTCTACAGCCAGCTGAAACGCGAGGGAATCTCCGCGGAGGCGTACGAAATTTGCGCGACGGCGTGGCGCGACGAGGGCATGACGTCGATGCGCGATTTTCTTGTGTGGTATAACAATCGTGACGTGGCGCCGTTTCTCGAGGCCGTAGATCGCCAGTTCGCCTTCTATCGGCGCCGATGTATCGACATGTTCAAGGACGCCATCAGCGTACCGGGGTTGACGTTGTTGTACCTGTTCAACGACCTGCCGAATTCGATCCATTTCTCGCTCTTCAACGAGCCGAACAAAGATCTGCACCGTCTGCTGCAGGCGCAGATCGTCGGCGGCCCGTCGATCATCTTCGCGCGCCACCACGAGGCCGACGTGACGTCGATTCGTGGCGACGGCGGCGCGCCGTGCCGATCGATAGTAGGCTTCGACGCAAACGGCCTCTATCTATGGGCGATAATACAGGAGATGCCGACGGGCTGGTACACGCGCCGACGCGCTGAGAACGCCTTTCGAGCGGAACGCGTGCACCGCTACGGTCGTATGGCCGTGGAGTGGTTGACGCGCGTGGAGGCGGTAACCGGCGCGCGTATACGTCACCAGTTGAACGGACGCGAGAAGCGCATCGGAAAGCACCGAGTCAACGGCTGGTGCGCCGCCACGCGAACGGCGTATCAATTTCACGGCTGCTATTTTCACGGCTGCCCGACGTGTCAGGCGCACGTGACGACGAACGCCGTCAACGGTCAACCGATGACGACGCTGTACGCCGCGACGATCGCCGTGACCGCCTACCTGCGCCGTTTCGTCGACGAAGTCGTCGAAATGTGGGAGTGCCAGTGGCACGCCGTGCAACCGTCGGCGGTGCCGACGCCGCCCGACGCGTCACGATGGCAACCGACCACCATTACGCTCTCGACGATACTGGAGGCGGTGCGCGACGGCTCTCTTTTCGGCCTCGTGCAGTGCGATATCGCCGTACCGGAAGCGCTGCGCGACAATTTCGCCGAGATGCAGCCGGTATTCAAGAACGTCGATATCGTGCGCGACGATCTCAGCCCGTTCATGCGCGACTACGCCGAATCGCACGATCTCCTCACGCGACCTCAACGCACGCTCGTCGGTAGCTACTTCGGCGCGGCGATCTTGCTCGCGACGCCGCTCCTACGCTGGTATCTGGCGCACGGACTCGTCGTCGAGCGCGTCTACCAGATCGTCGAGTACGCGCCGATAGCGTGCTTTCGCCGCTTCGGCGACGCGGTTTC
>CM034543.1:38128296-38225733 GCA_020002185.1 Paraescarpia echinospica
AATGGGAGGGAAGGCTTCACCATCTTACAACCAATGCCGGGCTCCTGAAGCCTAGGGACAATTTATCGACCTTACTGCAGGTAGGAATGTCGTTGAAAATTTCAGTCTGCGTATCCATTGTGTTTTATAGTTGCACGTCCTAAATTCGTGCACCGTCCAATTCGGTATCCCCTTGGAAGTTGTCTTGCTTCGGTGAAAGTGTATGTTAAACTGGCAGCTACAATCTTAATAAACCTGGTTAGTGTGCCATCATTTAGTTTAAGTTTTAGGTTTGAGGAAAAATTGCAATACAGCGTTGCAACGGAATTTCGCGTCGAAACGGTAGCACACGAATAAAATCGGCCGAGACCAGTGAGGCTGCAACGTCAACGGGCGCATATTACAAGTCGTTAAAATTGCAAATAGATATGTATTATTCCCAAAATGTTCCGTTTGTTGACACCCTTACCACAGCGTGGCCTACTCTATTAATGAGTTAATTGATTAAATTACGTCTATGATGTATTGTATTAATGCAATGGCCTATTTGGTTTTAATTTAGAATGGTATGTGTTGCTATCGAATTAATATTATTATAGATGTTATAGAAATACTGTTGACAACACTAGTTATTGTGAACTTACAATAAAGTAACTGTTTGGTATTGGTAGCCTTTTAACGTATACTTAATTCACAATTACACATAATACCAGAACTATTACACCTTTCAACTAAATACGAATGACGTTTATTTGTGTTAGATAATGTTAATTATTTCACATTTAAGACAACTTTTTTTAACAATTTGTTTGTACACAATCGATGACATAACAAAGTAACTAGCAATTTAGAATATTAATTCTTCACACGTTTCTTCAGATTTGTGTACAAACAACATATATCAATGTAATTTAAGAGAGTAAGCCTACACACACGCACACACGCACACACACACACACACACACACACACACACACACACACACACACACACACACACACACACACACACACACACACACACACACACACACACACACACACACACACAATAATAATAATAATAATAAACTGCTAATTGTATAATTTGTAAAGAAATAACTTACGTTATGTGAAATAAAGTATGGGTCAAATAAGTATGTACAGCTATACTGACTAAAGTACGTATTTAACTAGTATAATATAACGTTTTTGTTTATGCAGCGCCATATCCATTAATGTTCATAGTGAAGTGCATAAAACTAATAGATAACATTTAGTCACTGCTTTAAAATAAATAATACTAATACGTAAATAAAATGCAAAAAAACATCGTCTTTGAGTGACAGTATGTATTATATAAGTATCAGGCTTAATTATTGGAAATGCAAGTAGCTGGTCATGTCGTTGTTGCTAGCATAACCAAAGTAGACGACCACTTTTCTGCCAGTTTCAAACAAACTTCGCTCGAAGGAAGGCCGCGATACTGCAGCCACTGTATTAACTATGTATTCGAGTATCTTTCTACATTTGCAGGATACAGTTTCGTCACAGGGATTTCATTTTCTAATAGCTTATTTTTTTGGAAAAGGCGGGGTCGCTATTTTTACTGTTGTACGACGCATTTGTCTGCCCGTGCATTCGGCGTTGCGGCGCGCCTGCTAAAATAGAATTATGTCATGCAATTGTGACGCGTTATTGCCTCAATGCTGTCAAGTGCTATAGCCAGTTTGTGACAACCGATACTAACCAACCGGACGTCGAAAGCTATTAATAATAAACTCGAGTGCGAATGTTCATAATTATATTGACAGTGATCGGATACCCAGACACCAAAGTTGTTATGAAAAGTGATTCAACTGCCATCGAGTGATAAACGGAAAGGTCGACAGAGGGCCATCCAGATACTTGATATTGAGTATTACGAATCTTTGTGACGGAAAACGGATTTGATTTGTTCGGAGACGCAGCCTGAGAATCGCAATAGATATTAGACAATAGAGGATGATGCAACTATTGGTGACTATGTAAAGGAGAGACATTAGAGGTGGTTGAGTTGAGGGTGCAGAGAGTTGACAGTTACTCAGAGAGTCAGGAGAGAGCTAGGCTTGAGGGCGCTAGGCTAGAGTCCGGATAGTGACGGACAGAGAGAGACAGAAATGCGTAATGTAGTTTAGTTTTCTGTTATTAGTACGGGTTGGTAAGTGTGTGTGAATATGAGTACGCACATATATATATATATATACATGTGTGTGTGTGTGTGTGTGTGTGTGTGTGTGTGTGTGTGTGTGTGTGTGTGTGTGTGTGTGTGTGTGTGTGTGTGTGTGTGTGTGTGTGTGTGTGTATAACGACGTGTACTCGACGTTTTTTGCCGATCTTAATTGTAAGCCTATGTGTGCCTGGTTCGATGTAGTTGTGGTATCTTCATAGTTGACTCTCTGTCTCTGCAGTTTTATGCGGTTCACCTATCCTTACATCTAGGGTGCAATCGGTTGTATAACTCTCTTTTTGGGTCGGCTTGACCCTCAGATGGACGCAGACCCAAGATTGTCTGGCTGTATCCTACGTCATATAGCACAAACGTTTTTCGGCTATTTTTACGGAAATATGAAATAATTGAACATAACAATATAAATTATTTTATTAAAGGAATCAAATATCATGCCAACGTTTATATAATTAGTGTTGTGAACACGACGCAAATCGCTCCATTTTTCCTTGAGTTTTTGTATGATTTAGAGCAGTGTTGACAAATAATAAGACATTGCTAATTAAAATGTTTAAATAAAAACAAACAAATTAAAATATTGATTTTGTAATGGCTTGTGATCTTTGATCATCTTCACACCTTGCAGTGTAATGGGTATGTTACATTACATGCATGGATTGTAAATGTTGTGCTGTGGTATTAATTGTATTGTAACTGTTTACTCATAGTTTTTTATATACTCCGACTGTGTTGTAAACTTATTGGCGAATAGTAGTAACAGGACAGACTTCTCCAAAGTGTGCAATAGTCACTTCTGTTTTCCTCAGTGTCAAAACCAGATAAAGAAACCACATGCTTGACGCACGTGAGCCATTTATGTTCCTTCCAAGCACCTGAGTAGGCACTAAGTATGAGTTTGTTCACACCGTGGTCGAATTTCAGCTGTTTAAAAAATCCCAACTCAGATGCTGTGGTTGTACGGTTTTGAGTTTCTATGGATAAAACTGTATACATAAAAATTCTTCACAAGTCTGACACACTTTGATAGACGGCTCTTGTCCTCCATCAAGGCAATATATTGCACTGAGTATTGCAGGACTTGAAGCTAGAAAACGTAATTTCGTCACTTTTCTCTGTATACTAGCGGTGTTGTGTCAAACTCAGCAATATCGTGCCATTTGATTAAAGCGACTACTTTCTGTGGACCAATTTAAGTATTTATGATCAATACTGCATTGCCGCCAAGATGTTACACTCTGATCAGAACGAAGAGCAGCAAATTTGTGTATTGTAAGTGTATGATAAATGTATCATAAATAGACTCGAACGTTGGCGTTCGAATCATGATAGTGCCTGCCGTTTCATGCGAGCCTGCCTCTGTAGTCAAACAACATTAAAGTTTGTTAGTGTATTGTCCTGTGTTGTTGCAATCATCACGTTCACGAAACCGTTGGTGTGAAGATGAGCTGCTGAACGAAGTACAATGTCAGTGGACGTTTGTCTCATTTCTTGTTAAGAACATCTTCGTGTCTCTGAACTTGGCAGTTATGAGACCTGTTGTTACAAAGTCATACACCAGCCTATCAGTGATAAACTTGGTCCAGAGAAAGCAGCCGCGTTGATCAAATGACACGTTCTTACTGGATGCGACACGATAAGACATATACAGGGAAAGACGAAAAAGACAGCCTGTCTAGCTTCTACCCCTGCAGTAATCAATGGGATATCTAACCTTGGTGTAGAACAGGACCCGTCTACCGAAGTTTATAAAGGTTGTGAAGAATTCCTTTGCACACCCTTCTACCCATACAAACCCTCAATCGTACACGCGAAGGTTCTGACAGGGCATATAAGGGAAAGAGGAAAAAGAATGTTACCAATTAACCTGCTACGTTTGTGTTTGCGTGGGCCAGAACATGTTTGTTATGCAAGTATGATCAGAATCAACATTATAGTACATAATTTATACAATTTTGAGTTATCTCATGTGCATAATGGACAATGGACGTGTAATATGACACCATCGGTTGCTAGATTATAACAAATTAAATTTCATACAGAAAAAAACGAGAATAATTATTGATTTTCTTTTTAGTAATTATCCCGTGTAAATGTTGTTACATATACACAAAGTATTATTATTATTATTGATGCAATGGCCTATTTTAACGACAAAAGACACATTCTGCGCTCAGCCACGTCTGTGCCAATATATATCTACTCATTCAATATAAATCCTGGGATACACTGATGCTTTCTCTCGACCAGATTCAGCTGGGTCAGTTGGTTCGGATGCCCGACACACCTCAACCATGGTGGATACATTACACCGACAGACACCGACTGAGTCAGACTCGATCGGTTGCCCTGATCCTAGCGGCAAATATTCGCACCATTCTGAGCCATAATGGGGAATCTACGCAAAGAGTACCAAAATGGCGGACTGCGGGATAGAGCATACGCGAGCAGCTGTTTAGGTTGCAGCTGTTCTGGTCCTACGGAGTTGTCGTTGGCAGCGAATTACATTGACCGCTCGTGCTGAATGCGCATGTCTGAGAAGACGAAGCGTACAAATAGAGCAATTACCGCAGTATCTCAGGCGTAACGGCTATATGCTTTGCGCCGATTTCGTGTTCACGTCAAATTTGTTCGGTAATATTTTCAGACTGTTAAACGCTTGTCACCCCTGCCCCCCATCATGCACACGCAAAATATACAATCAGAAACATTATGAAACTATGCTAAAACTAGTATAAATTTAAACCAAGGCCAACTGCCAACACATTTTAAGACAGTCGTACATTTATATTGACATAAAGTGAACTTGGTAACATAATATTAATATCGTCTGAATATTAATACCGTCTGAATATATATATATATATTATAACGCAACTGTTATTGTAATATATGTTTGTATTTTAAACAATGCAATCACACAACATCATGGATACTGATATATTTGGTCTGTCTTATAGATTGCCGCGTGTTTACGTTTTTCTATGTTCAATGTGATTTTATTTATGCTAATTTGATATCTAAATCTGTACACTTGTGATGTAGGAGACTCGTATTTTTAACCATTAGAACTCAAGTCGGCCAAACCCGCCCGAAAACAGGCACTTCAATTCAGCCAAACCCAGCTCAAAATAACCACGAAAACCTATATCGTGTGGTGGCGCCATCTAGTGGATAGTTTCGAAAACATTAGAAACGACGTTTTGAATGTACGATATCACTATTTCATGTTACGGTTAAAGCAACTGGGGAAACAGTGACGTTTCATAAAATGGCTGAGCTCATACGGGACACCTCGGGGGGGGGGGGTTAATAATTGTCTACCATATCTTTATTGTCTTCTACATAATTAAAATTGTTGTATTCCATTGACGCATCATTATTCAATTATGTTTATGTGTATGAAGTCTATTGCTTCTATAAAACAGTTTATCAGTTAGTATATATGTGTTTGTAATCATGTTACTTATGTTAGTATTTGTTTATTCACGCGATTAATGTAGTGGTGAGAGATTGGGCGAACAATATGTGGTGACGGTAGAACGTGTAGTTGAAATGGATGGTTATTCCAGATTACATGTTCATGTGTAGCAATATGTGTTTGTGTTTGTGCATGTGTTTGTGCATGTGTTTGTGCATGTGTTTGTGCATGTGTTTGTGCATGTGTATTCATTACCTGGTAAGGTATTATTTTTTGCAAAATGCACAAATCCTTGTAACCTGTATGTGTGTTTATTATATCGTTCAGGATATCTAAGGTATTGTTTATCTGATGAGGTCGATTTTATTTCAGACTTTTTTTGCAAATTCGTGTTGTGTCTTAAATGTATATATTTCGTTGTGCTTGCGTGTGAAATGATCATGTATATTTACATTCTCTATCATCGGCCAGTTTTCCAAATTTAAGCATAATGGTGTATTTGAGTGTTTATAATAAAAGCGTACTAAATAGGTTTTCAATCTTTAAAACCGAGAAACATTTTAATATTGGTTCCATGTGTTATTTAAATTTGCTTAAAGGAAATAAAAATAAGGCATTAGCTAAAATCCTTTTTCCATGTGTACACAAAGTTTAACATTGTATGTAACATTTGACAACATTAAAAAAATACAGAAAAATACATTTGTAGCATAAATTCGATTTTAAACCCGTCTGTGAAGCGATTCCCGCGGAAAATAAAACTTTAATGAGCTAGGCGATCACGTGGTATCGTGACGTCACTTATGACACACACTCGCATCAGGCCGACCCTTTTCATGCATTCAGAGCACTTTACAGGTCGAAACGAGTGTCAGAATGAGTTATTGTGCAATATTCCGACGTAATACAAACACTAGTCATCATAGAGGAACAAGCAGTTATCTTACGGTTCCATATAAATCGAATTGTATTCAAAACAATGAATGCGAATGGGCCTACATGTCGACTAGGATTCGCCGAGCTTGGCCTTGGGCTCGTTTTCAGAATAATTATATCGAATGCAACCAACGGGAGATAATCTACACCAATAAACATACATAGCAAACATATATTGTATCCAGCTACAGAAAATAACGTGTATAATCTCATAATATAACTGGAATATCGATATATGAAGGATTTAGTGTACAATCGGGCGACGCCGGTTCAATCCTGACACCTTGCAAACCATTGATTTTCTTTACACTTTTTTTTCTTTATGTTTTCACGAACTAATATAAACCAAATCAATTTGTATACTATGATGCACTGTTTGTAAATATTTTTTAAATTGTTGTAGTAATTATTTATTCGCCACAAAAATGAAAATATGGTCATTAAATATATATAACGATGTTTCTAAATTTTATTTATCCAGACAGATCACAATTTGTTTTCACATATATAATTACAATATATTACCGTACAATATATGTACAATTAATAAATTATATATCCATTATATTTGTTTGGATAAATAAAATTTAGAAACACCGTTATAATGACCATATTTTCATTTTTGTGGCGAATAAATAATTATTACAAATTTTTTTTACAAACAGTGCATTATAGTATAAAATGATTTGGTTTATATTACTTGGTGAAAATATAAACAAAAATAGCGTAAAGAAATTCAATGATTTGCATGGTGTCAGGATTGAACCGGCGTCGCCCGATTGTAAAATAAGTGACAAGAAACCAACGCGTCTACCAACTGAGCTAGCGGCACCAACGGAAATTCGCTGACTGATTTAAGTTGTTATGCTAAATTGTACAATTCCTTCATATATCGATATTCTAGTGATATTATGAGATTATACACGTTACATTCTGTAGCTGGATACAATATCTGTTTGCTTTGTATGTTTATTGGTGTAGATTATCTCCCGTTGGTTGCATTCGATATAATTATTCTGAAAACGAGCCCAAGCTCGGCGAAACCTAGTCGACTTGTACTAGTTGTAGGAGCAATCGCATTCATTGATTTTCTGTCACATCTGTAGCCATGAATTCCTCATCTGTATGGAAGTTTGGATTGAATGGATGAATCCACTAACTGCATCCTTTACCGTTGCGGCTTTACACAACTCCAAAAAGTTCAGCCACATTCTACTCCGATACAGATCGACCAGGGTGATTACGAAGCCAAGTCTGCACTTCAAGGTTGTAGTGGTTGTTAAGACTTTTGAAGACGGCTACATCGAGAGGCTGCAGTGTGTGGGTACGTTGTGGTGGCAGCGAGAGGATGATCACGTTGTTTTCTATTGCTTTCTCGACCAGCAACAAGTTCCTGGTATGGCTGCTGTGGCCATCTAGAATTTACAGGACAGGCTCATCGCGATGTTTCGGTTGCGTTTCCTTTAGGAAATGATCAAACCACTCATTGAAGAGATCTTCGTTTATCTAACCTGATTTATTGGCCTTTCCAATGGTACCAGCAGGGGCTTTGTCAATCAGTTCTTCACGGAAACGCACCCTTTTATAAATGAGCATTGGCGGCACAAAACAGCCAGTGGCAGAGGCACACACTACTGCTGTTATGGTTTTCCCACTTTCGGCACTGGCAAGGGCACTGACATCTTTCTTCCCTTTCTTGGCCAGTACTTTTGATGGCTGGTGACATATTGTGTAACCGGACTCATCGACGTTGTATATGTGCGATGGAGGTATGCAAGAAAGTAATTCATAAAACCTAGCTACTTTCACATAGTTGAATCCGGTAGCTCCCTATATCGAAGTTGCCTCTGGGGTGCGTGAAGTGATGCCGGTGTTTCTACTCAAAAACAACCTCATCCATTCGCCCCCCGCCAACTTCCTATGCGTGTTGAATGGGTTACGTATATTATTTGATGCGCAATACTCGTATACTAGCTTTCGTACATCAATCAGTGTTAACCCATACATCATCGATTCCATATCCATAATGAGTAGTCGCAGCTGTTCTTCTTGATCTGTGTCGGTACAGGTGACCGTCGCAGAGGAGACTTCATAACACCTGCCCCACTGTGCACCTTGGCCAGGTAACGCCTGATTGTTTAACGAGGCACTTGGTTATGGCGAATTGCTGCTCTCTCTGATTTATGATACATCTCAACATCTCTGACAGCTGCGGCAAGCTTTTTTGTGTCAATGTGCCTCCGATGTTCTTCGTTTTAAATGTTGGCATCTTGTCTAACAGAAAAGAGTACTGTTAGTAACTGCTAATTGATGGGATAATTTATACAATAATTGTTTGGATATTTTTTTATTTATTCAAGAAATGAAGAGATCAATGCACAAATGTCACAACTTTTGGTTGAAATCACATGGAATGACCCAACTATGCAATCTATCATAACATATCGCGTTACAAAATAATAAAATACACCAACATTATTCTGTGATATGAATGGTACTCACTGAGTAATATGAGCATACGCTCATATTAAACGATCTTCGTGTGGCTCATATTGCCCAGAAGGTAATCCAGTTCCCTTTTTCCTAAAGCCGAGAAATTTACTCTATATGTTTATATTATCACCTATGACACAGACTGACACGATAATTAACGCATCAAAAAACGTCATTCATGTTGATGTCGATTACACGTGTATGATCTATATGCATTCATTCAACACGATGAGTGGATGATATATTTATTTTGCAATACAATTATTGTTGTTGTGATGATGTTTGTGTGATACGTTTATTTTGTAAGACGTTTGCATTTGTAGGTTTTGTCTTATATTGTATGTTGGCTTGCGTTGAAACTCATGTTGCGTAACGCATAAGGTCGCAGTGCATTCCTCGTGTTGCGTAACTGGCGGCATGTCCAGGTTGACGGTGCAGTAACGATCATTGAGGCATGACGCCATCCTCGCAAGCCAGGGCTGTTTGCCATGCAAAAGCAGCCCTGGCTGATGGGCTCAGCACACTGTTAGTTTTCCCATTGGCGACCATGTTAACGTTTTGTGTGATTATAAGAAAACGTGACCTATAAAAGTTTCTTAAACTTCTCACCTACTGTTATTATCATCTCATTGACATGCTGGTCGAGTTTAGTCAAAATCTAATATTTCTAGCTCTCGTAAAATGCCTGTATGTGTGACACCCGTCAATATTTACGAATGGATGCAGGCAGTAATCCGGCTAAACGGCCAACTAGCCAAATTGCTGCCAAATACCCTTCCGCTTAGTAAAATCAGCTACCTACGCACCATTTTACTGTCAACAGCTTCTACAATCATACCGGAAAATCTGACTACTCAAATGCATTTATGTCAGAGCAGGTGAATTTTGTAAAAAAATCATTTCTCAAAATTAAATTGCAATTTCAATCAAGCAGGAAGTCCAACAGTGTCCTGACCCAAAATAGACATGGTGATTTAGGAGAAAAATGTCGAAAACAATACACTTTGTAGGCACCCATGTTACAAGCACTCTGCAATGTTATTTTTTGGTAATCCCTCCACGTGTTTGTGTTTTATGCACATTCCAAAGGTGCCATCAAACTTGGCAAGGCACCAGAAAAATCAGCACTTCGCTGTTGGACAATTTGTAATCCAGCACAACGTTCTCAGGTGGCATTATGAACTCCTAATACAGTTTTCCAGAAAGTCCAATAAGTGTTTTAGAAGAAAATTCAATACAGCCAGTTGTTACGTTACATTCAAATGTATATTGATTTTTTGACCTTGTGCCCTATTTACAAAGGTAAACATCAACACAAAAAGTCACCTTAGGGTGTGAATTCCTCAAAGGCCAGACGACTCAAGCAGTTCAATTACATAATATTACACAGCTTAATTAGCAGACATTCAGAAAACAATGCCACTTGCTTGATTGGCCAGAAGGTCCAGTCAGTAGACAGATCTGATAACAGGTTCGGCCTATGGCCGACTCCAGCTAATCACTGTCCTCAGACTTTATTAGGTTAAATGACAACATATTCACGTGTGTTTAATTAGCTGACGTAAACAACAAAAACGATTGATGAATCACCCTGCTGTATTGTTATTGGTTCATTTTCATTCAGATTTTCAAATTGAGGCTTAACTACTGGCATACGCACCCCACCCCCTTATAAGACATGTGTTCCGTCGCTGTGATTTCGACTTGCAGACTGATGAGAAGTCTGTAATATCCAAAAACGGTTTGTCCCATGCAACTGTAGTTTTGCCATACACGCATTTTCAGTAATTGTTTCAAGATATTTGAAGTAGAACGCGTCCTCCATGATTGTGCAATGACTATAGCGTGCTTCCGTTGCCAGGGTCTCTACTTGTGCTCAGCACACTGTTAGTTTTCCCATTGGCGACCATGTTAACGTTTTGTGTGATTTTGCTGCTGTTATTATCATCTCATTGACATGCTGGTCGAGTTTAGCCAAAATCTAATATTTCTAGCTCTCGTAAAATGCCTGTATGTGTGACACCCGTCAATATTTGCGAAAAACGCAGGCAGTAATCTGGCTAAAGGGTCAACTAGCCAAATTGCTGCCAAATACCCTTCCGCTTAGTAAAATCAGCTACCAATGCACCATTTTACTGTCAACAGCTTCTACAATCACACCGGGAAATCTTACTACTCAAATGCATTGATGTCAGAGCAGGTGAAAAAAATGTACCTGTAAACCATACTGATGATAATAATTATGCCTTAATTAATCGAACTACTTTTTAACAGAAACAATACCAATATTATAACTACCACACGCACACACACTCACGCGTCCGTAGATATTAACGATATATTATATTTATATCGCGCGCGAACATGTGTATAGTAATGACAGCGCCATTGTACGGAATTTCTGTGAAGCTCGACACAATGTCAATTTTACGGTAACCGCGGATCAACGGATAGTCGCCGCAGTAGAAGTCGAGTTTTACTTGAGTTTGTTTTGCGAAATTTGTAGGAATGTAAAATTATTATTTTTGTAACGTAGTGTGTGTATATGTATGTAAGATATGTGAGGAGAAATTTGGCGGCTGTAGGTGGTCGTTTTCATGGTTAGGTCAGAAAGTAAAAGATCGCCGCGATCCGCGTTTGGTGTCGGTTGTACGAACGTCAACCAGTTATTTGTATATACATGCACTGTTTGTTATATTTTTTATTATACTGCCAATAAACACTTGTTAACTGGCAGTTGTGACGTAATCCAATAAGTAATACACGACCATTGCGCGACAGCGTCACAATACGTATGAAATGTTGTTAACTGTTATTCACGTAAATATTTCTAAATTTTGTCGTCTTACCATTGCAAATTTTGCTGGCGTGCTCCGCAACCTTCCTTAACTTAGTAAGTAATCGCTAGATGGCAACAGTTCGTGTACCATTTCTGAGTTATGGAAATGGAACATATTTTTTGGTGGCTCGTATTACCAAACCTTCTCCTATATATTATTAATTTGGCGTGCCCAGGTCGAGTTTCGTAGTTTGATATTGATAACGTTCATGAACTGAGACAAATAATATGACGTTTTGTTCGTTATATAATTAAATTGCAACACAGGTGATCATATAGATTGTTTTAATTAATATCTTAATGTGTGTGCGTGCGTGTGCGTGTGCGTGAGCATGTGCATGTGTGTGAGAGTTCATATGTCTGTATATATGTCTGTCTGTCCGTCTGTCTGTCTGTCTGTCTGTCTGTCTGTCTGTCTGTCTGTCTGTCTGTCTGTCTGTCTGTCTGTCTGTCTGTCTGTCTGTCTGTCTGTCTGTGAGCGCGCGCTCACACACACGTTCGTGTGCGTATGGCGTGTGTTTGTTTGTTTGTGTGTGTGTGTGTGTGTGTGTGTGTGTGTGTGTGTGTGTGTGTGTGTGTGTGTGTGTGAGTGTGTGCATGTGTGTGTGTGTGTGTGTGCGTGGGTGATTGTGTATCGTTTGTGCGTGTGTGTGTGTGTGTGTGTGTGCGTTTGTGCGTGTGTGCTTGCGTGCGTGTGTGTTGTTGGTGCGTATGCTTCCACTAATGTTGATGTTCTTGGAAATTGACCAATCCAAAATTTAGCGACCCTCTTAGAGGACGTAAGTATTTATGTGACAGTGTAAATCTAGTGTTCACAACGGAATTAATTCTTGGTTTACATTCATAAATGTTTCCAACAATTGCTACATTCATTAATGAATATTCCACTTATATAGATTTCATACGTTTAAAAAACAGATATGCTTGCGTTTTACTGGCCATATAATGTAGATATTTAAGAACGGTATCGCCTAAAATCTTAGTTAATCAGAATTTACACTAGGTGTACGCTTAGTAACGATCGAACAGTCCCGCTGGTCGACAATCACTCAATCATGACAATGTCATGGTAGAAGCCCAGGAAATACTCTGCGTAGAATGGGCAGTTTATCTTCGCTTAAAACTTTCGTACGAAACGGTATTTTTGGCTACGGATGAGAGAAGTTAAACTTGATAACACAGGCTATACGCTAAATGTTGCTATACGCCCTGAGCTTAGCACTTATTGCTGAAACACTATTATTTATGTTTCGGAAATATATTGAATTCCGCGATTACCTTACACCGTTGGTTTATCGCCACGCGGTTTGAGTAGCTGACTTTAAACTACCGATACATGTCACAGATGGTGTTGGCAGGCGCTGTTTTGATTAACATTTCGGTTGCGGGAAGAGGTCGAATTCCGTGATTTAATATTATTACCGTACATCATGGTGTAATTGAGACAACGATAACACAGGCTATACGCTAAATGTTGCTATACGCTCTGAGCTTAGCATTTATTGCTGAAACACCATTATTTATGTTTCGGAAATATATTGAATTCCGCGATTACCTTACACCGTTGGTTTATCGCCACACGGTTTGAGTAGCTGACTTTAAACTACCGATACATGCCACAGATGGTGTTGGCAGACGCTGTTTTGATTAACATTTCGGTTGCAGGAAGAGGTCGAATTTCGTGATTTAGTATTATTACCGTACATCATGGTGTAATTGAGACAAGGATTGTGACAATTTATACGCTATATGATTAAATTACAACTCTCTCTCTCTCTCTCTCTCTCTCTCTCTCTCCCTCTGTGCGTGTTGTGTGGTTTGTGCGATGTGGGTGGTGAGTGTGTGTGGTGTGTGTTGTATGTGGTGTGTACGCGCGTGTATGTGTGCGCGTGTTTGTAAGTGCGTATGATGTGTGGATGTGTTTGAACTGAGTGTGTGTTTGCGTTTGTGCGTGTGTGTGTGCGTGCATGCGTGCCTCTGTGTGTGCGTGGTGCGCGTGTTATGCAAGGTTTGTGTGTGCTTCCACTACTTTTTTTCATGTAATTTGTCGTATCCCAGGCTCATAAATATCATTACCCTCTTAGAAGGCATATGTATTTGTATGGTAGTATTATTGTAGTGTTAAAAACAGTATTATTTTTGGCTTACAATCGTAAATTTCTCCAATATTTGTACGTTAGTTTAATATCACTATAAATCTAACTTTGTTGCGCTCGTGATTATTATATCCTGCAAAAACGTACAGGTCTACCTAGATGCACCTAGGTGCAGCCTCTGTATACGTGTATTTCCTACGTGTACATACATTGATTTAACAAGATTGTCACCCAGAGAATTAACTCTAGTTGGCAGGTGGACAAGGAATCATTTTGGCTTATCGAGAGTCTCACTATTTTTATGTATGTGTATCCCGCCCTTCTGGGATACGTGTCAATTTTATTTTTAAACATATTCACGCTACTAGCACCCACACAATCAGTACATAATCTGTTCCAATCATTTACAGTCCTTTGTGAAAATAAGAACTTTCTTATATATATAATCTACATTACTCCTTTTCTAATGTATCTTCATGACCCCTAGTCCTTATATCTTTCTTAACTTACAAAATGTATTTCTATCAATATTTTCAATACAATTTAATATTAAAAAACTAATATCTGATCTCCTTTCAATCACCTGGTCTCTAGTTTTGTCAAACTACATTCTATTAGGCGTATTTCGTAACTAAGGTCTCTCAATTTTGGTATCATTTTAGTCGCTCCCCTTTGTACTCTTTCTAGCATATCTACGTCTTTCTTGCGATATGGCCACAACGCTTGTATATAATATTTTAAATGAGGTCTAACTATTGTTTTGTACAGCGGTATTATTAGTTCTTTTTCCCTATACGCTATATTTCGACTAATTAATCCATGAGTTTGATTACTCTTTGAAGCTGCAATTCCGAACTGCTCTGAAAGTGTTAACTCGAAGCCCTTTTCTTTTACAGTAGTACTTAGTACAGTACCCCATTGTATATTGTACATCTTCGTTTCCATGTCCCGTGTGGAGGCATTAACATTTCCCAAAATTGAACAACATCTGCCATTTTTCAGTCCATTTCATCAATCTGTTAAGATCATCTTGTAAATGCTGTCTATCTCCATCACGTTTAATCCTTCTAAACAATTTTGTATCATCTGCAAATTTCAACACCTTGCTTGTTATATCATCGTCCACATAGTTGATATATATATATTAAGAATAATATAGGTCCCAGTACTGATCCCTGTGGTACCCCACACAAAACCGATTTCAAATGTGAAGCCTCCCATCAATTACTACCCGTTGTCTTCTGTCAATCAGCCATTTTTCTATCCAGTTAATTATAACATCCCCTTTGCCATGGGCCTTTAGTTTAAGCAGTAATCTTTGATGTGACACTTTGTCTTTCGGAAAATCTAAGTAGATAATATCTACTGGTGATGTTCAAAAACATAACATTTGTTAAACATGACGTCGCTTATACAAACCCATTTTGAGATAGGTTTATTAAGTTATATTTAACAAGAAAATCCATTATGTGATCTTTAATAAGTTTTTCTAATAATTTGCAAATCACCGATGTTAAACTCACTGGCCTGTAGTTCTCTGACTTGTTTCTTGAACCCTTTTTAAATAACGTTATAATGTTTGCTTCTTTCCATTCTGAAGGAACAACTCCCTCGTTTAATGACAAGTTGAAAACAAACTGTTTCAAGCTGTATGCTAATTTGTTCTAAAATTTCCAATAGTAATTTGGGTGGAATCCCATCCACTTCAGGTGATTTATTATCCTTCAATTCCCTTATTTTCTTAGCTACCATTTCCAGGGTTACAATTAACTAGCCTAAATAGTCTGATTCCTCCCCCTTGAACTTAGCCTCGGGTATTGGCAATGAACTAATATCTTCCCTGGTAAACATCGAACTAAAGTACTCATAGTTGATATCACACTAAAGTACTCATAGTCGATACTTACAACGGAGAGAGAGCAATCCTACGGGTAAATATGCAAAGTTTCAGATTAAGCCAAGCGATCGATTTCGACACGCCTATGGTATAATGTTACCTCGTTATTTTTGTCGCATCGTCTGATTCGCGAAAATTGCACTGCATTGTATGGTATATGCATGTAGGTTAGATACACGACACCAATAGGAACATGTAGACCCATGTCCCCTCACTCGTTGCCTGTTGCGACAATGACGGTTTTAGGCAAGTAAGTACCACTGATTTATATATTTATATTTCGCTTTAGTACTTCTGGAGTGGCCTCTGTCATCAGCATCATACTAATCAAGCCTAATGTGATATTTTACATTGCCGGTATCCACCTTGAAGGAACTCCATGCGTGTATTCCTACTCCATTATTATGAGCACAAGTGTTTTGGCAACGTGTTATGTCGTTAAGCTACTTCTAATTTACACACTCCCACATACAGTTGTCACGTTACATACTTCACCGTATGTTTTTGTGATAAAAACATCTTTGGGGCCATCAAAAATATACACCAGAATGTTTAAGCCCTCCACGTGTTCGGCATCCATCTTTGATAGATTGATGGAACTTTTGCAATGTAACAAGTCACGGGATGGATAAGTCAACTGTAAAACCTTTTACGCTTTGGCGCTGTTATACTATTCTTTCTCCTCACGGCAAATAATCGTGGGAAATTTTAGTAGTATTTTTATTAATTGATTCTTGATTCCTTTTAAGCGTTGTTCTAAAATACGATGGCAGGCAATATACATTGAGCATATTTTGAATAGAAAAAATTAAATCATCAGTATAACTAGAAATGCACCCTTCGAATGCGTTGCCCATCGAGCCACGGACAAGCCGTTTGACAACAACAAAAATATTAAATTATGTATTATGTTGGTGAGATATGTAAAATGACATAAACGTAAATAACAGTAAAACTGAAGTAGCTTAAAGATATAACACGTTAGTATTTGCTGGTTTAATAAGGGTTGTGACACTCGTGCATATACAGGCATCCAGTTTACACTGGGGAGATTTATTTCTTGACATTTGTGCTGCGCCAGTGTTCTGCAAAGGTTACGCAGTTTGTTGTGAATGTCACATTTTTATTCCTGTTATTTGCGTAATCTAATTATATGATTATTACTGGTCATTTCAAAGATAAAAACACTTTCACTCATTTATATGATTAACATATCATAATACGTATTGAAATATATATCTAAGTGTCCATACGTACGTCAATGTGTACACGAGTACATGTAATCAATCCTTGTAGTATGTATGTATATTGTTAAATTTTTTAATTATCAACTATAGAAACAAGTCATATGCTATTCCGATTTGTGTCATGTAAATTGAGTTGTTGTTTATATTTATGGGGTGGCTTCTGTGGTAGCAATATTATATATGTTAATGAGAGTCTCCCGACCTTATCTATTACTTACGTTATTCATTGTATATGTATCGTATTTATAGGTCAAATAAATTGATTCTGAATTCTGAGTTCATATGCGCAATCCAAGTTACCATGAGTATCTACGAGTTTTATTTTCATTCCCTGACCGACCTTTGATATTTTCTACAGGCAATGACTTCACTATGAATTCACGCGGTTACTTGCCGTTCGCGATAGCGTTTGTAACTATGCAAACATAATTTCTGTATCATACTAGAAAACGAGTTAACTGTGTACCTATGTGTGGACGCAGCTTGTTTGATGCAACAATACCAACATATGACAACAGTTGTAAAGTTCAAAAAAGGGCAAATTTTATTGCCGGATCACCTCACGGTAACCAGAAATCATATAACTGGATATGTGCATTATAATAACAGCATATGAACTAAAGTCAGTATTAAAGATATTGCTGTTTACATGCATCAACCGCCACAGGCAGCGTTCCTTGTGAATAGTGCCCCCCCCCCCACCTAAGGCCATAATAGCCAATCTCTCAGACCCAACTGATGGTAGCCAACTACTTCATACTAGATTCATGAAACTAATATTCAGATCATCAATGATAGGCGTAAGTCAACAATTATTAGTTAAGATCATAACATTGTAACCACACAACAGACAGACTAGTCAGTTAATAGAACGTTGCCGAGTGCTGGAAACAACTACCGGCTGAGCAGTCCAGAGAGGAATGCCATTGTTACATCACACTATTTCACTCGTAACACAGTGATGAATATATGCCGAACTAACTAACAGACCACAATACATGAGCAACATGCGATATATAGACAAACCAACAAACCTGACAATCAGCACCGGCTGAGAATGCCAGTGAGGAATGCCATTGTTACCACACACTATTTTGTCTCATAAGTCATAATCCATTTATGAATATATGATCATGCAGAACTAACGAACAGAACACAATGCATGAGTAATATGCAAACTGTTGCAGATGGAAATCTTGAGACTTAATTTGGTATTAGCCAGAACGCATCTTTAATGTCTGCCTTAGCGATGAGACAACCCTGTCCACATTCTTGCACAAGTTCTACAACTCAGTCTAGGGTGTCATATTGAACAGTAGTGAATATTTTAGATTTATAGAAATTTATGGAGTCACCTCGTGGGAAGAATAAATCATGAATCAGCCTGAATTTACCTGGTCATGTTTAGGTATTAAAGCAATGGGGGATGATTGGAAATTTGCGAATGGTAATTGCAGATACCCACTGGCTATATGATGCAATTGGTTTACTGGAACAGGCTTTTGCCATGGTCAAAGCCTGCGGGGAACCAATATTGATAATTTCCAGCGATAATCCTTGGCTTTGGTACAACTCTAGATTTCGATCGTTTAGCAACATGTGGAGTTTAATTACGTCTCCCTTCCAAATCTATTGCTTCATTTCAATAGGAAGATTGCCCCCAGTGTTCGGTTTATGACATTGTAACTTGTTGACTGGGTGGGAACTTGCCCCTATCACATGCATAACGTCATCGGCCCTATCACTCACTGACTCTAATGGCTGAAACGAGTCTATTTCTTCGACTGGCTGAGCAACTTCACCGCCCAGTGGAAGTTCCGGCATGTGCTGGAGCTGGCAGCAAAGATCATGACACTTCCAGTTTCGCCAGCATTGTTGTCGCAATGGCGACTACCGCAGCAACGATGGGATCTGGCTCGGAAGCGTTGATGACAGTAGCGCAGATGGCCCCACGGCAACGTGTCACGGGACGGCTGCTTGCGACAGCTGTCACGTGCAATCCTCCCATTGCAGGGGCGACAACAGTTTGGCGCTTCTGTCGCGGCTGCATTCCCCCATCAAATGGCGCAACCTTAGAATTAAATTAACAATTGCTAAAGTTATTCCACTTTTTAAAAATGGTGATGAGACAATCTTTGATAATTATCGTCCAATTTCTATCTTACCAGATATTTCCAAGATAGTTGACAGATTTATACTAAGAGAATCAATATAGGTTTAGGGAAAAACCATTCTACGGAACTTGCCTCTCTAAAAATAATAGACAGAGTTGTTCAAGAACTTGATCAATCAGCAACTCCAATAAACATATACCTTTCTAAAGCCTTTGACACAATTGATCATAACATATTATTACAAGAACTTAATTATTATGGAATAAATGGTGCAGCACTAGATCTATGTAAAAGCTACTTACACAACCGTAACCAATATGTAAATTCAAGGGTCTATTTAGGACGCCTTTTATTTTTTATATGTATTAATGACATAATATTTTCCAGTGATCATATTAAATTTATAATGTATGCAGACGACACCACTATTTTTAGTACACTGAATAAATTCCAATCTCCGGATGGCCAAGTTCAAAATCAAAACATAAATAAAGAATTAGAAAATATATGCAGGTGGCTAAAGGCAAACAAACTTTTGTTTAACATTAACAAAACTAAATTCATGGTATTTTATAAGCCCCAAAAGGAAATCGAACTTCCTATAATAGAAATAGATGGGAAAAATATTTAATGTGTACATGATTTAAAATTTTTAGGTATCACCATAAACCAACACCTAAATTGGGACAGCCATATAAAAACAGCGAATAAAATAAATAAAATAATTGGAATTTTAAATAAACTTAAACATGTATTACCTAAGAATATATTATCTATAATGTATAATTCGCTCATTTTTTCCAAGATTAATTATGGCATAATGGTGTGGGGTCATCAAACCCATCGCATTTTTAAACTGCAAAAGAAAGCAGTGCGAATATTTACTTCAAGTAAATACAATTCTCACACAGATCCCATCTTCAGATAATGTAAATTTCTTAAGTCGGATGACATACATGACTCCAACAGCTAAAATTGTATTACAAATTGATCAACAAGCTTATACCAGAATACTTCAGTCGTATTCCATACCAATACAACTTTGCAATCACCAATACAACACACGTGGTAAAACAACATATTTATTCCCAGACTTAATCATCAATATGCAAAAAAGTACATCAGGCACAACATTATGTAAACTGTTAACAATACTCCAAATATCATATTTGACAAATTTCTACACATAGCGTATATGGTTTTCCATTTATACAAAAAAATACTTTATCAAGAATTATGAATCATGTTGTAATATTTCTAACTGTTACATCTGTCATTCTTAAAGGAAATAAAAACAAGGCATTAGCTAAAATCCGTTTTCCATGTGTACAGAAAGTTTAATATTGCATGTAACATTTAAAAAATACAGAAAAATACATTTGTAGCATAAATTCGATTTTAAACCCGTCTGTGTAGCGATTCCCTTGGAAAATAAAATGTTAATGAGCTAGGCGATCACGTGGTATCTTAACGTCACACATGACTCACACTCGCAGCAGGCCGACCCTTTCTATGCATTCAGAGCTTGTTTACATGGATAATGTTGGGGTCGAAACGAGCGTCAGAATGAGTTGTTATGCAATAATCCGATGTAATACAAACACTAGTCATCATAGAGGAACAAGCAGTTATCTTACGGTTCCACATGAATTAAATTTTATTCAAAACAATGAATGCGAATGAGCCTACAACTTGTAGTACAAGTCGACTAGATTTCGCCGAGCTTGGGCTCGTTTTCAGAATAATTATATCGAATGCAACCAACGGGAGATAATGTACATCAATATACATACATAGCAAACATATATCGTATCCAGCTACAGAAAGTAACGTGTAAAATCTCATAATATCACTAGAATATCGATGTATGAAGGAGGAGTTGTACAATTTATCATAACAACTGAAATCAGTCAGCGAATTTCTGCCGGCCCCGATAGTTCACTTGGTAAACGCGTTGGTTCATTGGCGTTTGTTCTACAATCGGGCGTCGCCGGTTCAATCCTGACAGCATGCAAACTATTGATTTTCTTTACACTTTTTTTGTTTATGTTTTCACGAAGTAATATAAACCAAATCATTTAGTATACTATGATGCACTGTTTGTAAATATATATTTTTTTGGTAGTAATTATTTATTCGCCACAAATGAAAATATGGTCATTATATATAACGATGTTTCTAAATTGTATTTATCCAGACAGATCACAATCTTTTTCACATATATAATTACAATATATTACTGTACAATATATTTACAATTAATAAATTATATATCCATTACATTATATTTGTTTGGATAAATAAAATTTAGAAACATCGTTGTATAATGACCATATTTTTGTGGCGAATAAATAATTACTACAAAAATAAAAATTATTTACAAACAGTGCATCATAGTATACTAAATGATTTGGTTTATATTACTTCGTGAAAACATAAACAAAAAAAGTGTAAAGAAAATCAATAGTTTGCATGCTGTCAGGATTGAACCGGCGTCGCCCGATTGTAAAATAAACGACAAGTAACCAACATGCCTACCCACTGAGCTATCGGGACCAGCGGAAACTGTCTAACTGATTTAAGTTGTTATGGTAAATTGTATAACTCCTTCATATATCGATATTCCAGTGATATTATGAGATTTTACACGATACTTTATGTAGCTGGATACACTATATGTTTGCTATGTATGTTTATTGGTGTAGATTATCTCCCGTTGGTTGCATTCGATATAATTATTCTGAAAACGAGCCCAAGTTCGGCGAAACCTAGTCGACTTGTAAGCCCATTCGCATACGTTGTTTTGAATAAAATTGGATTCATGTGGAACCGTAAGATAACTGCTTGTTCCTCTATGATGACTAGTGTTTGATTTACGTCGGAAAATTGCACAATAACTCATTCTGACGCTCGTTTCGACCCAAAAACTATACTTATAAACATGCTCTGAATGCATGGAAAGGGTCGTCCTGATGCGAGTTTGAGTCATAAGTGACGTCACATCTCGGCATCCCGAAAAGCGCGCCAAAAATATGCATATTCGAAAATGTCCGGATGTACAGCATAAAATGTGGAATTTCTAATTCACAGAATTTTTTGATTTTTTTTTGCTTGGTGGACGTGGAAATAGATAGCAGGATGTAATGTAACATGAATTCAAGCAATAAATGTTTTTATTCCCTTTAAACTAGACATGACTTTGCATTCGTTTAAACTAATTTATGTATATACTATGTATACACATATATGTATGCGTATATAGTTGATCACGTGATAATTATATAATTATGTTACATCAGTAGGGAGGCTCCCATAATAGCGGCATATAATTATTTTAATGGGAGCCTCCCTGACCTTATAATGAATATTATATTTTAGATTTTGTGCCTATGATGGTCAAAATAAATTATGTCTGTCTGTCTCTATGTCTGTTTGTCTGTCGTTTCCCTGGTGACATCTCAAATCTGGAACAATAAAAATAAACAAGGAGGTGCAGTTTCCAACTGGAAAGGATATAATACATAACAAACTTTGTAAGCATAATTATACATGCCGTATAGAGTGCAATGATATACACGTGATTCAGTGACTACTCATGCTGATACACGACTGACACACTTTCTTGAAGGAAGTTCTGTGCCGTATTGAATTTAGTTAATGAGTGCCAATATGTCGGATGTAATGCAACCAATACTGGACTATGAATATATTCCAAGCCCGTGAAATTGTGAACACTTATGCAGTAGGTGGATGTACCTAACAGGAATGATCGTACTCAGGATGTCATTGTTGACAGCAAATGTAAGTGTTGACAACTGCTGTATAATTGTAATTAAATAATATACACAATAATCATGTATGTAATCATAACGATACATCTGCAATGAGTGAATTGCTAATGGCATCTTGATTGTAAACACAATCGCAAGCAATTGGTATTGTACTGAAGACATCCTAACGACATACCAATTAGCAAAGGAATAGAGTCATATATTGGACAGTATTCATAATTTTTCGAATATGTTGTGGTATCACCAACCCAAGGACTGAAATTACCTTGTTCTGACCGAACTATGGAATTTAGAATATGTCTATGTCCTGTTCATAATATGATCACATATTGGTAAAGCTGAATGGATACCCATTCATCTATGCCACCACGAAATGCTGAAATTCAAACTGATATACACGTTTTGCTTAACATGTATTAGAGTTCCCAAGGGTGAAGCTGAATGGATAAACAAACACATGCACCTACCTCGCCCAACAAAGCTAAAAGTAAGCAAATATACATATTTGTTTTTACATGTAATATGAGCCCAAATTGGTGAGGATGAATGGGTACACACATTAGCTTACCTCGCCCAACCATGATAAAATACAAATGAATATGCACGTTTGTCTTAACATGTAATACGATTCCACATGGGTGAGAATGAATGGATACCCCACCCAACAATGGTGAAATTCAACTGCATATACACATTTGTTTTACCTGAAAAGAATCATGCATGGGTGAGACCAAATGATATATACACATTCTCCTTACCTCACCTGGCAAATGTTGGTAACTGACACAACGGACAGCCTCTTTGGATTGACAATACATGAAACCTGACTGTGTATAAACCAATCTCTAACAAAAAAAAGTAAAAGTTGCCCTCTTACATAGGTTAATGTTGCCTCAATAGTGTCAAACATGACTGAAAAGGAGATTAATTTCAACATCTGTATATATGTATCATATGAATTGCATAACTGTGAGTGGATGCCAGATAACCTGACCGTATATCTATATTGCTTTGATAGGTAGAGATTAGAGTACCGCTCCCCGAATGGAGCGTTTATATAGCCTTTCGTCGGCTGCCGCGAGTTGTACGCCATCATCGCACAACAACGAAACCCATTCCAAGAGCATTCCACGATGCTTCCAAAATATGATTTTGGGGAAGAATGCAATTAAGCGCCTTAGCTCCTGGTTCACCCATCCTCGCAAGCCATGGCTGTTTCCCATACAAAACTAGCCTTGGCAGATCTCCTACGCGAAGTGCGGAAGTTAGCTGAGTCAAACTAGTAATTGACTTCGCCAATCACGACTGCGTCACCCGTGAGAACAGCGCAAATACCCATTCCAATTGAAGACGGATAAACGACTTCTGGGAATCCCAATATATAATGACCTGTTCGCCCATTAGCACGAGCAGCTGAGCGGTATTGTGTATCCGAATAATTGCTTCTACTTCCTAAACATTGTATGTAACACGAGCCACGGTTGGTTGAAATTAGTTTTATTATGATCACCTGACCTGCCGACAACCACTGATCTAGTGAGCGATTTCATAGACTGAGCTTAAATTAAGAGTTTCACAAAGCTGGCTGGCACTGACGTAATCAGCAGCAGCGATCCCTGGTGTGCGAAGATGGGTTCACCTAGTCAACTGAAGAGTAATAGTGCAGGCGAAGTGGGTGACGCAAAGGCTGACCCAACTTTCTACCTAGGGGACTGCATAATTGGCAAATTGCCATGCGCGTGATGCCCTGCTGAGTGACCAAATTACGGGCAACCGACAGAGTGTCTCTGGCTAACTGTACAGGATTGCATGCCTGGCTATTCAGGTCAGTACCTTAGTTTTGCAGAATCACCTGCTGTGCATGGACAGCTGCTATATGGGGAGCCCCGTCTCGGACAAACGGAATCCCTGCACCCACTTGTCCCAACGTAGAGAAATTAACCATCCCACGACGGATACCACAATTGTGAATTGATAATGTTGTGACAGCTACAATATTGTGAGAATCGCGTCTCGAAACTGTCACCCGCAAATAGAACATGTTTTCGAACAACCAAAGGAAATTAGGTCGCGCGAGTAAATATCAAATATCAGTAATGCTACAACACGAGGAAGAATCGAGATTCAAGCTCATCGCACCGTGTGTCTCCACCGAGTGTGCCACTCGTTGAAATCAACGTGTGGTCAATACAGATAACAAACAAGCTAATAACAGAGATAATAAACAAGCTAATAACAGAGATAACAAAGAAGCTAATAACAGAGATAACAAAGAAGCTAATAACAGAAATAACAAAGAAGCTAATAACAGAGATAACAAACAAGCTAATAACAGAGATAACAAAGAAGCTAATAACAGAGATAACAAACAAGCTAATAACAGAGATAACAAACAAGCTAATAACATAGATAACAAAGAAGCTAATAACATAGATAACAAATAAGCTAATAACAGAGATAACAAACAAGCTAATAACAGAGATAACAAAGAAGCTAATAACAGAGATAACAAAGAAGCTAATAACAGAGATAACAAAGAAGCTAATAACAGAGATAACAAAGAAGCTAATAACAGAGATAACAAAGAAGCTAATAACAGATATAACAAACAAGCTAATAACAGAGATAACAAAGAAGCTAATAACAGAGATAACAAACAAAAACTTGAAATTTCTTCTGTCGTAAAAATGGACTGTCTTTGCTGGCGGAGAAATCGAAATGACCGAGCCAGGCTGCCAGCTGTACTTCTCAGCATGCTCTTGCTGGACCAGTCCATTTGTTCGGAGAAGACTGGTTACTCCCTAGCTTCTACATAAAGATCACTCTAATAAATTAGAACTTCGCATAATTGAACGTTGTTAATAAACTCGGCCAATGAGGATGAAATTGGTCACAATACGGGCGGCCAATACGGATTCCAACTATGCGTCACACGGCAATACTAGAGGGAAAGCGACGTCCGTTTACGATATGTACGATCAATAAGTTGCACTGTCAATTAATAACACATATTATTTTTCAAATACGACGTAAACGGTAGATTAATAAGTTCGTCGCTTTCCCGCAGGAAATGCTGGACTGGCTTTCAATACGAATAAACGTCATTACAATCAACAAAACAGATTAATGTAAAGTAACAAAGACAGCTAGTGGAGAAATAGTCGACTTCCGGTATTTAGGTCATTCGATATTTAGTTCAAGCAAATACGTTCCCCAGCGCATTGGCCTAGCCTGGCAAGCATGCAATGAACAAGGCCTTGTTTGGAAGACAGAAGACATAAGTAAGAAGAAGTTCCCTCAAATTATCAGTCTTCAGTGCAATCATAGAAAGTGTGTGGAGCTGACACATGGACCCTCACACCAAAACTCGGAAGAAAACTCGACGAGAGTGACACCTGAAAGTCAAGGATGTGAATAATTGTCCAATGTAGCAATACTCTTACACATGAAGATATATATAGGGGTGTAGACAAACTCACAGTCAAGATTTGCATGAGGTGCCTACAACTAGCTGGACATTACTATCGTAACACGGAAAATATCTCGTGTCGATGCTTTTCTGCTGGACATCCAATCATAACAAGAACAACACAGGAAAACAGACGAAAAGACACACTGAGCTGATTTGCGAAAACTTTGATTTTGAAGTGATACACCTCCCATCCTTAACGAACGATCGACCCATATGAAAACGGTGTATCTATATTCTGGCCCCGGCTGACCAATGACGATGATGATTCTGCAAATGAAAATCTATGGTCAGTAACTTGGACATTACAATCACAAGAAATGAAGTCTCTTGTAGAACATGCCTTTGCATTCGAGCTATCAGAGTTTTCACTAGTGCATAGCGATTACGATATCTAGCCAGAATAGAGATGATATATTCGCACCTTAATCAATCTCAAATATAATCAGACACAGAAGTCTCGGGTGGTGTGAGCATGTTTGCTGAATACTACGAGAAAACCTCATTAACGTAGCTTTTGATCTACACAAAAGAACAAGAAAATGGAGTAAAGGAGGTGAAGCTACAAAATCATAAATGACACTAGACTCCTGCTGTTATCTGTAGTTCGACATACTCCAAATGGAGCACTGCTGAGGTTTAACATCCAGGATGGTAGCGAGAGGTATTCGGTTAATGCAATAATTAGCCAAGCGATGTCAAATACATTCATTAACTTGCACTTGATTTACATTGCAGATACCGGGAAATATTCGTGTGGATCCTATTAATATCGCCCCTTGTTCTTTATTATGGTACCATTGCATACGGAAAGTACTCTTCCGGGTGGCCCTACATTCCGTTCCTGAGCAGCCGCTTACGCGTCGAACCAGAAGAAGGAAGAACAACAGGCAACACAAATACAGGTGAGTAAGAGAGGGTTAATATGGGAACATGAAAACTGCAATTCCAACTGCTACATGGGTGTTAAACGAACTTACAAAACATAAAGAGCATTGCTATTTCATGTAGGAAAGACATTCTTTGAAAAAACAAGTACATAAAGGTTTGAACAAAACGTTAACAACCTTAACAACCAACTTTGCAATAAAACGTGAAATAACTGTTTTTTTATATTAATGTAACACGTAAGAACATCCTCCACAAATCTTAAGTGCTGGGATACTTTGGCACTTTTTGCCCGACCTGACATGACTAGACCAGATCAGACCACATCAGACAGCAGTGTATTCACTACACCCACCGACACCGACTGCGGTATACCGGAAACCGGCTTAACGTCCTAATCACATAAACTTGAAAACGTTCGAATACGTCAGACCGACACCAACTAGCCCCGACATGGAAAGTTTTCAAGTTTACGTGATTACGACGTCACGGCGGCTTCCTGTACAAAGCAGTCTGGGTAGGTCGGTGTAGTGGAGGATACACTGAACTGTGAGGGAGTCTGATGTGGTCTGGTGTAGTCTGGTGTGGTACGATATAGCCTGGTCGGGGGTAAAGTGCCAATGCACCCCGGCTCTTACTTTACCCTTTCTTGCTCTATTTGCTGACGTTGGCACGATCAAATCAAAAATTAAAACAACACGCTACCTTGTCTTCCAGATACTGAAGTTGCCATCTGTTCCACCTCAGCACGCCTCGATTATTTGCGTGATGCATGCCGACTTTTGAGCGAAAGCGACAAATTTAAAATAAATATGATCAACATATACAGCCGTATTCTTACTGATGACAAGAACCGCATGCTCTTCTGCGATGCACCAAAGACCGGAAGTTCATTCTTAAAGAGCAAATGGGTGCAATACACGCGAAACGTCTCCAACGCGAAAATACACAATGCTACTGTTCTCGAGAAACATGGTCTTCGGTATCTGCATACATACAACGAGTCTGAAATACAAACCCGTTTGATGACATATTTTAAATTCATGGTAGTTAGACATCCGCTGGTGAGACTGTTGTCTGCGTACCGCGAAAAACTGGAGCCGAAGAACAAGGTGTACTACAAAAACGTAGGCCGACGTATTGCTCTGCAGTATGGAAACCTCTCTGAAGACCAGTTGAAAGACGACGACGTCACTTACGAAGTTACTTTTGAACAGTTTGTTCACCACGTAGTCGATAGAAAGCCTAAAAACTATGACCACCATTGGAGACCCGTCACATATATATGTCATCCATGTGAAATACACTACGACTACATCGCTAAGCTTGAAACAAGCCACGCTGACTTTTCACACATCATCCCTAAACTTAAGAATACCGCCGCCTCAAAGAGAGATATGCTACAGGAATTTGTTGCGCATAAAGGACTTACTGACTTGAGCCATATTAAGAATTATTACGGTCGTATACCTGCAGAACACATAGACACCCTTGATAGGATATATAACATTGACATGAACTTGTTCGGTTACACGTGGAACAAGACGACACTCTCTTACGGCTGTCGGGCGAACATTGTAGGAAAGGAGTGTTGCTAATCATGAACTGAATTTGCACAGTGATTTATTTCAAAACCAACATCCATTCGAGTTTGTTCATGGCAACCACAAGTAGTTTTGCAAGCTGTTGTGAGGACATGCAATGTTTTCTGTGCATTATTGTCTCTCTCTCTCGTAGATTCACCTTTGTATTGATTGTGTCATATTTGGTTATTCTACTGGCTTGGGCGTGTAAGTGGTCTCCAATTTTATTTAACATGTTGCTTTTTGTTTGTTCGGTACAACTTGTGTTTATAATGTATTTATTGGAAATATTATCGTATATTAAAATGTGTAAATCACCATATATACGACAAACCCGGTCATGGGCGTAAACATACATTTTAAAACATAACATCTATTGTACACAATCATCAGAATCGAAAGAACTCCATCCATTTTTAGTGCTTATTTGTTGTATTCTGCACATAGACATTGCCACAATTTAATTAATTTTGTGTTATTTTTTAAATGTCTCGTAGGTAATTTCTGCCTTACTTTTATTATTTGACTCCTCTTTACAGTGGTGGGAATCCACCCAGTTTACGACAACATTCCCTGTTTAGCATCACTTACACGTTGATCAGAGTATACTTTCACATACACACAAATATATACACACACACACACACATACACCACACACACCACACACACCACACACACCACACACACCACACACACCACACACACCACACACACCACACACACCACACACACCACACACACCACACACACTACACACACCACACACATCACACACATCACATACACCACACATACACGCACACACACACGCACGCACGCACGCACACACACACACCACACAGACACACACACCACACACACCACACACACCACACACACACACACACACACACCAAACACCACACACATACACACACACCACACACACCACACACACCACACACACCACACACACCACACACACCACAAACACCACACACACCACACACACCACACACACCACACACAACACACACACCACACACACCACACACACACCACACACACTACACACACCACACACATCACACACATCACATACACCACACATACACGCACACACACACGCACGCACGCACGCACGCACACACACACCACACAGACACACACACCACGCGCGCACACACACAACGCACGCGCACGTGCACACAAACACACACACACCCAAACACTCGCTCACATAGACAAAGACACCCCACATTCACACACACACACACACACACACACACACACACACACACACACACACACACACACACACACACACACACACACACACACACACACACACACACACACCACACACACACACACACACACACACACACACACACACACACACACACACACACACACACACACACACACACACACACACACACACACACACACACACACACACACACACCACCACCACCACCACCACCACCACCACCATACACCCACCACACTGTAAACCAGTATGTATTAACTCTTTGAAATATGGCTTGGGAACAAAAACCAGCCTCCATATTATGATATCAGCCAACTTTAGCCGTAATCAAACCGTCAGACACACGTATACTGTAACATGGAGAGTGATACGTACACTTGTGCCCGCTACAAAACATATCTTTTCGCAATGGATGGCCAATATATAACATACCACGTTAGCTGTCTCCCTGCTGCTTGGAAGTATCTTCTCATTGTTCTTCGCTGATATTAATATTTTGTTCTTTGATGTATTATCTAGTTACCTTCCGTTATGTGAATATCGTGTTAATAAATAATAAATTAATAAATAACAACATTATTGATATAATGCCATATCTCCAGATATAAAAACCTGTTCAGAGGCGCTTAAAATACATCATTGTTAAAACATGATTACTACCATACAATGATTATTTACTCACACATACACACACACGCACGCACACACACATACACACACACACACACACACACACACAGTTTGGAAGTTCCCGATTATTGACATTTCTTAGCCTGGGATGCTAATCAGTTTGGTGACCCAGACTTCCAAGTCGGTCACCAAGCCTATTTACGAGTGAGTCAGGTTCTCTGAACTTTCCGTAACTTTCAATCAATCACAATCACAATACTTTATTGTCCCTTGGGAGGGAAATTCATTTGGAGTGTAGAGCAGCATATTAAGACATATAAAACAAATGTACATGCAATATACATAATGTAAAAATAAAAAGAGTAAAAGTAATTAAAGTTATATCGGTTAAATAAATAGATGAGTTAAATATGTTAAATAAGTTAAATAAGTTACAACAGTTTTTAAAAAGTTAAGTTGAAGTTAAATCATCTCACAAATCATATCAGGCTCACTCGGTGTCAGACTGGCAGAGATGGAGGGGAACGAATGTCAGTTACTTATTCATTAATCTTATTGACGAGGGAACAAAAGAGTTTCGAGTGCGGTTCAATTTGCTGTGATGCAGTTGAAAGCGGCGGCCAGAAGGAAGTAGTCTATAGCATGGGAACAGGGGGTGTTCGGGGTCTGAGGAGACGTTCCTTCCCTTTCTCTCTGCCCGTTGCCTGTATAGATCTTCTAGACTGGTCTGCTTTTTTCCCACCACCTTGCACTAACCCTGACTGTTCGTGCCAGAGTGTTGCGATGCACGATACTCAGGCCGCCGTACCACACAAGAAACCTAAATGTAATAGAGTTTTCTATGTAGCACCTGTAGAAGGTTTGTAGAACATGTGTGCTGACATTGAGTGACCTGAGCTTGCGTAAGAAATACAGCTTTTGCTGGCACTTTCTGTTAATTATCGCTGTATTTTCACCAAATGTGAGCTTTGCATCAATGATAGTGCCGAGATACCTGTATTCGTCTGCTCTCCTTACACACTCTCGGTTAATGAATAGTCTCTTGGGAGAAGTACGATTTTTCCTAAAATCTACTATGAGTTCTTCAGTTTTACGAACGTTCAGGTCTAGGAAATGATAGTCACACCACACTGTGAAATCAGCTACAGCGCACGCACACACTTGATCACAGCCGGATAGGTCGGCGATAGCTGTGTCATCGCTGTACTTGATGAAATTGACGCTCTCCTGGCTTCTTCGACAGTCGTCTGTGTAAAGTGTGAACAGAATAGGGGAGATCACCGAGCCCTGGGGGGTATCGGTGAAAGTGAAGAGTGAGCTCGAAACAGCATCATTATAGCGCACTACTTGCGTACGCTCAGTAAGAAACTGGTTTACCCACAAGATGATGTGTGGGTTCACATGCATATTGACAAGTTTACTCATCATGATGTGTGGCTGGATGGTGTTGAAAGCCGACGAAAAGTCAATAAAGACTATCCTGGCAAAAGACTTGGGCTTTTCCAGGTGAGTATACACATTATGACATAGAGTGAGAACTGCATCATCCACACCTCGATTGTGTTTATACGCAAATTGGAGGGGATCCAGTTGATCCCCAACATGCTGCAGGAGAGGACGAAGTACGAGTCGCTCAAAGCACTTCATGACGATTGAGGTAAGCGCCACTGGGCGGTAGTCGTTGAGAACTGATGGCACGGGTTTCTTGGGGACAGGACATATAACTGACGATTTCCAGGCCGGGGGGATGCGATGCTGCTTCAGAGACCAGTTGAAAAGGATGCTGAACACTGCACCCGGCTGAGCATGGCACTCCTTGAGGACCCGACCACTGACGTTGTCAGGCCCAGCTGCCTTGTGAGGATTAACGTGCTTGAAGATCTTACTGACGTCATCAGGAGTTGTTTCTGGGGTATCATCCTCAGTGAGCTGAGACTCAATATCATCCACCGCCTCCTGACGCTCACGTGAGAAGTCATGCCGGTCAAAACGCCCAAAGAAGGAATTCAAGTCCTCAGCGAACTTGAGACTGTATTCCGCTGACTCTGAGGTTTGTATGACACGTTTGCCGGACTCAACACCAGACAGAGTTTTTAGTCCCCGCCATGCACTGCGCATATTGCCGTATTGGAACAGGCGTTCAATTGTGTCCTTGTATTCTAGTTTAGCGTCCCTGATCTGCTTTTTTAGAGTTTGTTTCGCGCTACGGCATATAATGTTTTTTCACAAATTTGTCAGCACAAATATTCGGGTGTTGCATTCGCTTACTACAGATATTATGTTTATATTCATCAACCCATGTAGCATTCACATTCATCAACACATATCGTGTTCACATTCATCAACACATAGTGTGTTCATATTCATCAACACATGTGGTGCTGTTATGTTTTCTTAGCCAAGATTGTGAAATTTTCCAATTTATCCGCTCTCATTTTTGTATTACCTGTCATGCTCATGAAAAACCTGGTTATCCAAGCATTGGCGTCGGAACGTGGTGAATATTCAGGGGGCTGAGGTTCTCCAGAAACTTCGAACTAAGCCGCCTTCAGGCTCGCAAAACACTCCAATTTCAAACTACACCCCCGCACTCGTTTTTCAAACTATAATACAAGGCTCGTTTTATGACAAAGCAAACACTGTTGTAACCTATTTATTGGGGAAAATAAAACCACAGTATTGTCCATCATAAGATCATGGTAGCTCAAAAATAAAAATCCCGTTATCCAAAGAAAGAAAAAACGCTCCAGTAACGGGACAACGGGCTTCTGGCTAAGGGACTGCCTGAACCAATATTAATTGTCTGACCAGTATGCCTATGTCTGCAACAATATGAAACTTACAATTAATGTGACGCAATAGAGTAATTCATTTATTAAAATTCATTTTGTATTATATTTGTGATATGTACACTGTAAATGTCATGTGTGCACTGGGGGAGAGTGCATTGGTAATAAACCTTATATTGATTCATTGATTGATTCATTGTTTGACTGTGACAACGAGACATGTACACTGTAAATGTCATGTGTGCACTGGGGGAGAGTGCATTGGTAATAAACCTTATATTGATTCATTGATTGATTCATTGTTTGACTGTGACAACGAGACATGTACACTGTAAATGTCATGTGTGCATTGGGGGAGAGTGCATTGGTAATAAACCTTACATTGATTCATTGATTGATTCATTGTTTGACTGTGACAACGAGACATGTATTCAACATTTGGTACAACAACCTTTCAACTGACGGTTTGATTACGTTTAATAGTTGGCAAATACCACAATCTGGACCCAAGTTCCCGAGTCACATTTCAAACAGTTAACACATCCTGCGTTGCCGAGTCGAACCTTGGGCAAGTTCTTTCATTCTACGTTGCTTCAGTTCACTGAGCTGTATAAACGAGTACCTGGCTACAGACTATGGTCGATACTTGTGTACGAATATTTTCGCGCATTAATTAATGCGTGGCTGAATGCTTTGAACAATTGTAACACATATATTATATCGTCATCGGTGGTCTTCTCGTTTTTGATGATGACATCCATAGTCCTGCTTTGTGTGTGTTTCGTATTGTACGTGTCAACAGGCTCAATGGGATGAAACCAGTCCAATACGGAAGGCAACATTTAGCGTGTGTGTGTGTGTGTGTGTGTGTGTGTGTGTGTGTGTGTGTGTGTGTGTGTGTGTGTGTGTGTGTGTCTGTGTGTGTGTGTGTCTCTCTCTCTCTCTCTCTCTCTCTGTGTGTGTGTGTGTGTGTGTGTCTGTGTGTGTGTGCGTGTGCGTGTGCGTGTGCGTGTGCGTGTGCGTGTGTGTGTGAGTGTGCATACGTGCTTGCCAGCGAGCGAACGAGTGAGTGAATTATTGAGCTAGTGAGTGATTGAGTGAGTTAATGGGCGAGTAAGTGAGTGAGTGAGAGAGCGTGCGTGCGTGCGCGAGTGCGTGCGTGCGTGTCGACGGCGCCAAGAAGTTCCGTCGCATCGAGCACTGACTGGTTCTGTACCACACTATATCACCAGATGTGTGAACCGACGCCAGCCAACTCGATTGATGCGCTCCAGTGAACACAATCGCTTATGTGTTCCACGTAATTTTGCGTGGAAGCCCCAACACTATGGAACTTGCTACCGCAGAAGCTGACTGCAACAACACTGACAAACACTGATTTTAAATCAAACCTTAAAGGTGACATGAACAGGTTGAAATAAATGCTATAGTAAATAGAATATATATATAAAATAAGATAATCATGTAGTCCACATTTTTTTTTAAATTGTTTTCATAAAATCAGGCAAATAAGAATGCTTCCTCACACACCGCCTCTGAAATTTTGCCTTCGGGAGTTTCCGTGAGTGTGACGTCATATGTGTCATAGAAGCTGGCGGCTGATCGAAGTTGTCAATGTTATTCAGCGGTTGTCGCACTGTTGTCTTCGATTATTGACAACCAGTCATTGAATATTGGATGATAGCTATGGAAATGCTTCGGCGAAGAGTTGTTTGTTTTTGATCGAATGCCAAAGACAAGAACTGGGAAGATTATAAACAGATAAATCGACTGGATTTGATGACCATCTCATCGCCATCGATATTGCAACTTGAAAATTGGACTCGCATCTGCTACGCCATTGTCAGTGTGATCATGTTGACAGTAGTTGTTTCGCGAAGGACACAGTAGTTTGTGAATTCGAATAATACAAGTACCAGTGACATTACCCATGATCCTGACTACTGTCAAGAGAACCACCAAACACAGATGAAGTTTGACGTCCCCAAAACAACGAAGCGAGCTGCGAAGACGAAGGCAAAGCAACTTGGTTTTGAGTCGAGGTAAGCCTAATCCAAGAAGAGAGACACAACGTAGGCGTAGCTACGATTTATTTGCTACACCTCATTTGTATATATCAGTTATACTTCATAGATATGTTATACTTTGTTAACCTATACAAAATTACTTCGAATATTTCAATACCAGCAATGAACTCTCAGTTTTTGGAGCGCACATCTGCGAATGGAAAGGGACCGTTCGTTAACTGAAGCAGAGCACTTCGCCTTTGCTTCAAAGAATGTCGTTAAACTCCTCGGCTCGACTGTTGTTAATTACTGGTTTGGCGTTGGTCGTGTATACAATATAACATTTGACCATGTTGTTGGGTATTTATATTTTCTATAACCTGGACTGTTACTTCTTGTTTTGTTTGATATTTGGAGTGTGGGTATATTATAAATGTGTAGAACGTTGCGTGTCATAATATCGCTTCCAATGGCAATGCTTAATTATGTGGCACCTTTGTATTGTGTAGTTTTTTCTTCCGTCTAACTCCTTCAGTAAATGTCTATGTTGAACTGGCAGCTACCATTCTTAATAAATCTGGTTGGCATGTCATCATTCAGTGTAAAATTGTTACGGGAATATATGTTTTGACTATATTCACTACATCGTCGTAATTACATAAATAACAAGGTGCAATAGAACTGTACACTGAATAGTTACTTTCTGCGCTGCAATTAATCTATCAAATAATATTAAGATATATTTATTTTAATTATGTATTAGTACGGTAAGGGGATACTTATTTCAATCCAACACAAATTATGTAGTATACCTCTGTGTGCTCAGATTTTAGTAATACCAACAAATAGATAAGGTTATCTTTATTTATTATACTGATGTATAGTTGGTTTGTATTTCAGTATTGCTATTGCTGACAAATCCAGGGATGAGGAAACACTATCATCTTCAACTCTTACATGAAACCCTTTCACATTCTCCTTTGTGCATAGAACACTGTGCATCAGATAGTGTTGAATGGGAATGTGGAGACACTTGCTGTGAGAGAGCAGTCAAGCATACATGATTATGTATCAAAAAGAACATGAAATAAAAAATGACAACATGCCTAATATTGCATGCTTCATTGCACTGCTATATTGCAAAATAGCTTGTATATATTGTATAATAAAAAGCTGTTGTGTTTACACAATTCTATGAATGATATTGTAGTCAAGTAAGTCAACAAACATTTGAAATTACCTCTAATTCTGTTCCATCATACATTATCATGATGTATAGCTGGTATGCAAAATCGTGGTGTGGGTCTTTTGAGAAATGTTCTTGAACAATTGTAACTGCACTGACATCATGTATATGTGTGATTTTTTACGTAAATCATCACTTTAAAATGTGACTTGTAAACAACCTAGCACATTTACGAACCAATTTTGATAGATATAGCCACTGATGAGCAAATTGGTGTGACTAATTACACAGAGATTGGATATTTCACAAGTGTACTACGGATTATGAACACACTCAAATAACAGTCGGACAAAAACAATGCCTGCTCCCGAAGCTGTCGGCTGCGAAATGTCAACTCGAGCGTGTCGGTCCCGCTTGTTAAAATACACGTTGCACTGCGGCTATAGTGTTGAATATAGGTTCCTGTTACCGAACGCTTTATTATCTCTGGATGACATCAGCACAGCAGCCCAACCAAATTATTTAGTGTTTTAAAAAATAGAGCCGCCTTGTCGTCGGAAGTAACTGAAATCTCTGAATCACTCAATGACATTGACAGCGACTGTGTCAGTGAAATCATTGAATCATTGAATGGCTGGCTTGCACAATTCTGTCAGTTGCGCGCATCATATTAACACTATTACAATATTATACAGTTATACGTATAGACGTTGCATTTGACACCGAAAATAATCCGTGTGATTCTGTATAATGTCATGAATGTATTGTCTGTTTCCAATAAAATTCGATGTTTGGTACGTGAATCTGAAATTGTCATTTGTCACCGGCGACAACGACAGTCTCAAAATATTCCTTTTTACATCGTTGTCATCATCGTATATGTCATAAACTTTCCTGAGTGACGTCTATTGCCAATGGTTATCGCTGTATGCGGCAACAGTCCTACAAGTCCTCACATTTGCAACACAACTCTCCAAATCCGAATCACAAGAATGTTACGCCGTGTCTTCCAAGTTTCCAGTGGTGAGACAGATTTGGGCTATGGCACATATTACGTCACAATACTTTACCAAGCGGCAGTCAGACACACTTTTTCATTCGGGATTTCATTCGGAAATTGGTCATAGGCTGATTTTTACACATTAAACTGCGTGTATATATTAACAAAGGAACATGTCAGGTAGTACACCTGTCTAAATAGCATAATGGTAGTATGTTATTTACGTGGTTAAAATAGAAATGTGTGCGTGTGTTTACTTGTTATGGTGTGTGTGAGTGCGTGCGTGCGTGCGTGCGTGCGTTAATACATACTAGTTTACAGTGTGTGTGTGTGTGTGTGTGTGTGTGTGTGTGTGTGTGTGTGTGTGTGTGTGTGTGTGTGTGTGTGTGTGTGTGTGTGTGTGTGTGTGTGTGTGTGTAAATATGTAACTATCATGCGTTATATTGTATACACAATCTCACGTGTTAACGGAAGGTTTATTATAATTAATTATTAATAAGTTAATTTGGCTAAACGCAGGCTGCTCAAGATTTGCTGGCGCTGAATTAATACTAGCCAACCATTCCTTATCCATCACGTATTTTAGTTATGTTCCCATTTCAGTTCCATGCCTTCATAATAATTTATTCGGCAAACATCATGTCGCAATTTTAGACTATTGTTTTAAATATAAAGAGAACTCAAAATAATCCAGTGTCTAATAGAGTAATTCATTTATTAAAATTCATTTTGTATTATATTTGTGATATGTACACTGTAAATGTCATGTGTGCATTGGGGGAGAGTGCATTGGTAATAAACCTTACATTGATTCATTGATTGATTCATTGTTTGACTGTGACAACGAGACATGTATTCAACATTTGGTACAACAACCTTTCAACTGACGGTTTGATTACGTTTAATAGTTGGCAAATACCACAATCTGGACCCAAGTTCCCGAGTCACATTTCAAACAGTTAACACATCCTGCGTTGCCGAGTCGAACCTTGGGCAAGTTCTTTCATTCTACGTTGCTTCAGTTCACTGAGCTGTATAAACGAGTACCTGGCTACAGACTATGGTCGATACTTGTGTACGAATATTTTCGCGCATTAATTGCAGCGTGGCTGAATGCTTTGAACAATTGTAACACATATATTATATCGTCATCGGTGGTCTTCTCGTTTTTGATGATGACATCCATAGTCCTGTAATGTCTAATGGTTAAGGTGCAATTTTATTGTGATGTCTTGTCTTTGCCTGCATTAGAATGTATTGCAACGCTATTACACTTCAGTATCTCGGTCAACCTGTATACTAAAAAAAGTTGAAAAAAACCGACATTAACTTATAAAAATATACATCATATAACAATCGCATAGAAACACTTGCAAATGTGTCTTCCAAATTGTGTTATTGTGTTCATAAATCAATGAGACGGCAAATTGTTTGGTGTTATTACTTGCAGAGGCGGAATACAAATCTAAGATGGCCGCACGAACTGAAGCAATCATCTGGTAATGTGGTGTCTCGTCACGTTTTATCCATTGCTACTAATTGCTAAGTGTCTGTCATATATCTACGAACAATATGTTAATACAACCTACGCACATGTGGTTTGCTTTATTTTAAAGTGGGAGATTCTAGAGAAATGTCACAATTTCCGACGGCTGACATATTGAGACACGCCGCCGATGCTTGACCAATAAGCGTATATAGCTTCTTTGACCTTGACCCTGCTGTGACGCGGCGAATGCTTTCTTCCTCGCCATTTATAAGAATATATGCCAGGTCATATATCGGTTTCTCGTGTTCACTTCGATTCATAATCTGAGTTACACTTATAACAACTGCTATAATGCCATACCGTGCGAACGTAACAGTTTTAGTAGTTACAGCAACAAAGCAACAGTCCATGTAACTGAATTTACCGGACTGACAGCACAATTACGTACTTCGATGGTAACGCAAATTACACTGCTGGGTTTCCCGTTGCTGCAATGGGTGCATAGACTCCCCAGGGAGGAACTAGAACAACGAATTAAAGTAATGGTTTGAACATAACAGAACACAATCTTTATTGCTTCTACAACAAGCCTTCATAGATATACATTTAAGAGAATTAAAGATTGGTGTTTAATACGGGTATGTGCGATGCGCCAAATGCTGTCATGTGGTGTGTAGTAAGTAGTTTATGCTTCATTCTCTCGCTTTCAGCTACAGCCGCCAGATAGATCCTTGGAGTGAAAAGGGCCCCGAATGAGTAAGTCTCACTGCTGCTACATAGCTTCTCCATAGACAAGACCTCCTTGTGGTACACTGCGTATACTGGGCACCTTGCGGCCCCAGGCTAATGTGCTAGGTATCTCGGAGCAGGTTGGAGCCTTCAAGGTGCAGTGTGCAGGGCTCACCAGCGTGTGGACACCTCACTAGCTATGGTAGGCAGGTGATCTAGGAGAAGGAAAACTGACATAAAACAGCACTAGCACGTCAGCCAGGGCAGCGCTGCTGAGTGGCTATGATGTACCAAATCATAAGATGGTACAACTAACGGTGAACGAGTGGGCTACCGCGTCGGGGGCAACCAACACGCCGTCTATATTGGCAGCGGCGAGAAGACAATGAAATCCAAGGGGATCGTCCGGCCGGCAGCGATCCAAATGTGAAGTCCGGTTAGGCAGTTTGAATGTCGGTTCAATGAGCGGAAAAACAGCTGAGGTGGTGGAGGTGATGGAGAGAAGGCAATTGGAGGTGCTGTGCATACACGAAATATAATGGAAAGGGGATAGAGCGATAATGCTGATGGTGGGATTCAAACTACTGCACGCAGGAGGAGATGGAAGAAGTAATGGAGTTGGCATCGTTGCATCAGAAGAGATCAGTAAGACGGTGATTCGAGTGGACAGATGGAAAGACGCATAGTGATGGCATGCCTGATGATTGGGAAATAGCTGGTGTGTGTTATGGCTGTATACGGGCCACAAATGGGAAGGATGGAGGCAGAGAAAGCGGAGTTCAAGGATGCTTTGAAGAAGATGATGGGATTGGTGGAGCTGGAGGTGATATTGTGTATTGCTGGAGATTTCAACGCACATGTTGGAGTAGCGGAACCAGGTGAAGAGGAGAGTGTTTGCAGACCCGGGTGGGGAGTGAGGAATAGAGAGGGTCGAGTTCTAGTGGAAATGATGGCTAGAAATGGCTTAGCAGTGGTTACCTCTTTCTTCCAGAAGCGAGAGAACCGTAAGATTACATACAGAAATGGACAGCACAAGACGGAACTAAATATGTTGATAGTTCGGATGCAGCAGCTATACACCCACCTAGAGAACAACATATGTAGGACAGCAGTTATATAAAGATTACAATATGTTTTCATTTTAAACTCGTTCCTCTGATCATTTAATTCCTGCTATCGCAAAATTCTCCAACGACCACTTGCCTTCGTGAATGTGCCAAGAAGAGTTGTGAGGGCGGTGACGCAACCTCATGGCGCCTTGGTAATCTAGAATAAACACCACATTGGCGTCATGTGGAGAAAGTTTGTTTAACTTTTGAATGCACGCTGAACCATCGTCCCCGGGCTACGAGACAACGCGATCCGGATAAGAGAGCGTCACCCATTGCTTATCTTCAGTGCATGCATGTTTTTACAAACAAAGTTTATTGGCGATTTTAATTGTAAGCCTAAGCCTTATTCGATGTAGTTGTGGTATCGTCGTAGTAGACTCTCTGTCTCGGCAGTTTTATACGTTTCACCTGTTCTTATTACTAGGGGCAATCGGTATAACTCTCTTTTTGGGTCGGCTTGACCCTCAGATGGACGCAGACCCAGGATTATCTGACTGTAGCTTACATCGTATGGCACAAACGTGTACAGTAATGTATTGATGAATTATTATAGGCCTACTCAAATTACGATTGCCAAGTTAGTAATGTCTAGTTAGAAGTGGGGGATCGAGTACCCCAACCTTTCTGTTTGTACATGTATGTGTATGGCTAATCAACTTGGTAATTACGCCCCTATTATGGCACTTGTAACCGATTGTGATTGTCTCCCCCATGTAGGGGCTCTTCGGCATTCCATGCCTATGATTACTGTATTAAATACATGGAATGCCATTTTCTCTCTCATACATGTCTTTCAGTTATGATATGTACAGAAACTAGCTCAGGCTGCACACCAGTTTATGATATTATTTAGAACAGGTAGTCAGATTAAGTAGGGATATTAAATTTAATGACAAGGATACAGGCATGCATAATATAATTAGTGGAGTGCAGTAGTCGAGTTGTTAAAGTGCCGGACTGTCGACCGGAGGGACCAGGGTTCGAATCCCGGCGCCGGCCGGGCTGTCAACAAGGGCTACGTGCAGGGGGTGCTAAGAATGGCTGGGTCAAGAAGAGCCGCCGAGAGAAGGTAAGTAGCCTGAAGATAGCAACATACAACGTAAGAGATGAACAGATACAAGAACTTGAGGAAGAACCTACGGAAACCAGGTTGGGATGTGATCGGGATTGGAGAAGGCAGAAAAAGAGAGAAATGCTTCACTACCTTACAAAGCGGCCACTTTCTATACCATTCCACAGCGAACAACGGACACACAGGAGTAGGCTTTCTAAAAAAAATGAAAATACAATATAGTGAGGGTTAACAGCACCAGCCCCAGCGTAGCAGAACTGGTTCTATGCATAAAAAACCGCTACATCATGTATATGCCCCAACAACATCATACTCAGAAGAAGTCACAAACAACTTCTACAACGACGTGGATGAGACCTTAGAAAAGCCAACCCACTACACGATAGTGATGGGAGACTTTAATACGCAAGTAGGGAAACGAACAAACATTTCGGACACGGCTACAGGCAAATATTGCCTAGGTGTGAGAAACGAATGAGGCGACAGATTTGTAGACTGGGCAGCATCAAGAAAGTACAAAATCATGAATACCATGTTCCATAAGAAAGCATGGAGGAGATGGACGTAGAAAAGCCCAAATGGAGAAACGAAGAACGAAATTAACACACTGACAAACAGGCCAAACATTGTAAATGACGTAACTGTCATCAACCAACTCAACATCGGAAGTGACCTCAAAATGAACAACATCAAGCTGGACGAGCGAAAACTTAACTGAGTTGATCCAACTAAGTACAACAAATGTAGCCAAAGCAATCAACAGGCATGTAATGACGAGAATATCGTCACAGACACGAGCACTAATAAAGAAAAAAGGAGAAATTGTGGATAACGGCGACCGTAAAAAACAAATAGAGTACGCAGAAATATGCGAGAATATCAAAAAGAAAGCGAAGGAGGACATCAGGAAGTACAAACAAGAGATCATACGAGAAATGATTATGGCATCAAAGAGCCTGAAGAAAGCCAGAAGAAAACAAGCACTAGGTCGAGACAGACTTGTTACACTTCTAGACAAGCAGGTTAGAGAAATACAAGACCAAAATATGATCATGGAACGATTAGAGGAATTCTACACCGAGCTATATGACATAGAAGAGTATCATAATTCACACCGACCCGAAAGAGGTACCAGATATAACACCATGGGAGGTAGAAGCAACTTTAAGAGATATGAAGAATAGAAAGACACCAGGCAACGACAATGTAAACATTGAAACATTAAAAGCAGGAGAAGATACCATCTCGAAGACACTGGCTAAGTTATCAGAAAGACCAATATCCACCGCATGGAAGAACGAAAGATGGTGATAATCTTCAAGAAGGGAAATAAGAAAGACTTAAAGAACTACAGACCGATATGTCTGTTATCAAACATCTACAAATTACTCACAAAGATACTAATTAATAGGCTAGAGAAGACACTTGACGAAATCCAACCACAAGAGCAAGCAACATTCAGAATCAGCTACTCAACGACAGACCACATACACGTCGTAAACAAACAGAAAGTGCCGAGCATATCCCGCACTGCGTCACTTTCATCGACTACGAGAAAGCTTTCGACTCGGTGAAAACTCAAGCAATACTGTGCTCCCTTCAAGAACAGGGGATAGAAGACGTGAGTAGTATGTGCGGTCCCTTACCGGGGACACGTTGGCGCGTCTCGTTGCGGGGGGCGATGGAAGTGGAATGTCAAAGGTCAAATACATAGTCCAATGTCAAAGGTCAAGTGGCGCCCCTGGTGGATAGGCAATGAACTAAAATATTGATGAACTAAAATAGCTAACCTATCGGGATTTGGTGAAATAAATATATAGACCAACGTTTAATATTGCTTAAATTCGTGCCTCTTATTTTTATTAAATGGCGTCCCCTGATGGATAGATCGACAACTACAAATACCACCCATGGCAGATCAGTCATGAATTAAATATCTAGGCCAAAGTACTAGGCGGATAGTTTGAGAGCTACTTTGAGGGCTCCTTACTTTGAGAGCTACTTTCCCCTAGCTGGTAACTGGTTAACTACAAAACAGCGCAACCCAACGCATAAGTCGTGAATTACATATTGGTCCTGCCTAAATTGGTGTGTCTTATTTATGAAAATTGGCGCCTTTTGGTGGAAAGGTCACGAACTGAAAAGAAAGTACCCCTGACGGATAGTCAGTGAACTAAATATCAATACTGCTGAAATTCGTGCCTCTTGTTTCTTTTTACTCTTTTTAATATAAAAATAGGTCAAATTCGTCATTAAATAGGTCATTGCGCATGCACAATGGTTTGTTTTCTTATGTCCCATAGGTAGTTTACAATTTTTCGGGTATAGCGCCCCGTTGGCGTGACATTTACAACTAAAAATAACTCTGTTTTGTGCTTTGATGAATCCATTGATAGCACGAATATCAACTGTAGTTATCAAAGACTGGTTGACTATTTTAAACTATCCGACATATAGTGTCTTTTCTGATGTGACATAGCTGGAGGATCATTTTTCAAGTATATCACCTCTTAGCCAGTAACTTTAGAACTATAAAATACATAAAATATATCGAATTATGACATTAAATAGGACAGTGACGTCATTAAACATACCATTGCGCATGCGTAATCGTATGTTTTCTTATGTCGTATAGGTTGTGTACCATTTTGTCAGGTACAGCGCCCCCTAGCCTATACATTTACAACCATAAAATAGGTCCAATCCTGACGAATAGGTAGAGAACTACTAAAATAAGTCTATGTCATTTCTGGTAACCATACAGATTTACGACCTTCCCATCACACTGTTTGTACATGTTTGCCTACCTATGTATGTTATTAATAGCACACTTGAAGTGGTTCCTGAATATGAAACTTTCTTTGGGACATCTTTATCAACAAAATCAAGGTTTCCCTATCTTTTAACATGATCAAATGCTATAGTTTTTAATAATGCTGTAGTTTTTACATGGGATGTTTGTATTTACCTCAGTTGGTTGTCTGGTTGCAACTGTTTTGAAGTGATATTCGCTGTGCAAGTCTGATCTACTCTACAGTCTGTGCGTGTGTACTTACTACTCTGCAGTCGAACAGTTATAAAAGGCCTGCATCTGGTTTTTTTGGTGGTCATTGTATCATACCTTTTGGAAGATGAACATCATGACTAGACATAAGGTGCGACAAGGGATTTTGCTGGCGAAGAGGCAGCCTGCTCCGGCCACGGTCCCACACCACCTCTCAACCGCGACAACCAACCCGGATCAACGACCAACTATCAGTCCGACGATTAGTTCGACGACCAAACCAATTTCGTCGCTGTCATCAGCTCCGGCAATCAAACCAACCATCAACCCGACGTCGTTACCATCGAGGAAGCTTCGAAAGCTTTTGCATCGTTATGCCTGCTGTATGTGTGGCAGTACATTCAGCTGTAAAGGCAGTTGGCACGTCCATGTGAAGCAGGGCTACTGCCAAAGGAAGCAAGATAAGTAGAAGCGACGCAAAGAACAACTTAAAGATATAATAGTAAGCTTCAATTTCAAAGTCAATGCCTGATACAAAGAACATAATATTCTATTTATCGTATACATACCAGTTGACCATACATTTATTTTATTTCTCTTATACATACCAGTTGACCATTCATTATTAAGCTCGTCACTGTTTCAGCGGCACGAAAAGGAGCGCATTGCTGCAGTCGTCACTACTTCTGCTACTTCTACCCCTGTCGCGGCAAATATCGACCCACCAAGCGACTGTCTCCACTACTGAACACACACAAGCAGCGCAAGGAGAAACGACGCATCTTGAGGTTGCCGGTTCAGAAACTATGCGAGACGCTCATGGTTGCCTGTTTGCAAACCGGTTTGAACTTGTATTCGCTGTACAAGTCTGATCTACTCTACCGTCCGAGCCTTTGCTTTTTACTCTGAGGTCCGTGCTTGTTCGGCACGCCCACGTGACCTTTCGGCACACTCACTAACTATATAAACGTACCGCTGTGTCAGTCGGATCGTCATTCGTATCACGACGACACCATGGCTAACATCACGTTGAAAACACTCAACTACCCACTCCTTCGACCTTCAGCGACAGCGACGTAGACGAACCAATTAGCCGACCGTTTGCGACATCTGTCAGCCGCCCACATTCACTGTCTGTCAACCGACCAGTCGTACCGTCGAGCCTCTATGCACCACAACCGGAACCCGAACCCGAACCGGAGGTCGCTGTGAAACCGAAACGCGTTGAATTTTCAAGGGCCGACTCTCCATTGTCAAACCGTTACCCATGCAAGGTCAAAGAATTCGGCTGGGTCTTTAATTCGGTCGAGCATGCCTATCAATACAGGAAGGCATTGTGTCACGTAGACGTCGAATGCGCAGAGCGCATCAAAGCTGCAAAGCATGCGCAAACAAAAAGCAAACATATTGGAGAGACGAGATCTAGTTGGAGCGATGTCCGTGTTCACTGAATGCGACATTTGCTCCTCGCAAAGTTCAAAGCATCAAAGTATTTTAGAGCCGTATTGTTAGCAACCGGAAATGTTGAACCGGTGGAGCGTGTATTGTCGAAAGAGGGCTTTTGAGGACTTGGACGTGGCCAAACAAATGGTCGCAACACTCTACAACAACTGGAATACATATCATATTGAACCTAATATCTTGTATCCCTTATGCATAAATATTATAGTCTTACCTAATATTCATGTCATAGTTTGACTTATTGACCTAGTCAGAAGCACCATATTGACTTTATGTGTCAGTTTAAGAGTGACAACACTTAAACCGCCGAGTTTAATGATCAAAACTACTTAGACCACGAATAAATTGTGGAAACCTTATCTTGTGTACGTTGGGAACCTTGTTAATTGTCATACGCTTCACAACTAAAGAGACTATCCGTATTGTCAATATCAAGGTCGTCGATTTGCGTAAAACAGGTTCGTGTACGATATGCAAGACACAGGAAAAATACCATGGATCAAACTTAACCAAATATAGGCCGACAAATTCCACGAATTAAACCTAGATCGACTAGTTGCAAGAACCAAACTTCAACGACTGTCTTCAGTCCACCGAATACAAGGGTGGATCACCTTGCGTTAGGTACCGTTGTATCTATCGAGTAGTGGTCTTCGACACTGTGGTCAAACTTAGACCAGCGACTTCACAAACTTGCAACCAAACCTAAAACATACTTTTAAACTTACAAATTTGCCAATTTTCACTGACGAACGTGCAAACAAACGTAGAAACATACTTTCAAACTTACAAATTTGCAAACTCTCACTGACATCCTTGCAAACAAACCTAAAAACATAACTTTAAACTTACAAATTTGCAAACTTTCACTGACAAAAAGTGCAAACAACCGTACAAACATACTTTTAAACTTATAAATTTGCAAATTTTCACTGACAAACTTGCAAACAAACCTACAAACATACTTTTAAACTTACAAATTTGCAAACTTTCACTGACAAACGTGCAAACAAACGTACTTGCCACAGTAGAACTCAACAAATTTAACTGTTTCGACAGGTAGAATTCGTGATATTCCACAATTTCCACAAAATCGACTGGTATAACTCGTGAAATTCCACAAATTCCACACAATAGACAGGTATAACTCGTGAAATTCCACAATTTCCACACAATAAACAGATATAACTTGTGAAATTTCACAATTTCCACTCAATAGACAGGTATCACTTTTGAAAGTCCACAATTTCCACAAAGCAGACAGGTATAACTCGAGAAATTCCACAATTTCCACACAATAGACATGTATAACTCGTATAATTCCACAATTTCCACGCAATAGACAGGTATAACTCGTGGAATTATTGGTAGGACAAACCTACAAACAAACTTTTAATTTTACAAAGTCGCAAACTTTCACTGACAAACGAGCAAACAAACCTACAAACGTACAACATCGTGGACGTTCTGAATGACGTGCTGAGAAAATGGAAATCGTTTGAACCGGTGGGATGGGAAACCTTCGTTCGTGAGTAGTAGAGACGCTCTTTTGGGACCTCGTCCAGTGGTGTTTTTGCACCCCCATGGTCCAAATCTAAGATGGCGGCGCACACGTGACCAATCTCTCCCTAGCGGAAAGAAATGTAATGAGTGGCGCCACCTGGCGACTGTAGGGTTGTAGATATGTGTGAATGAGCGTGTTTCGAGCTGTGGGGGTAATGGAGGTAGTGCCTTCTGCGGGGGGGGGGGTTAGAGATATGTAGTGTATGAAAGCGGGTATATGAAAGAACAAACGAAACACAAGAGTACACGAGTGCACACGAATTTTATTGATGAAGCATACATGAAACCGTGGTTTATTAACCGAAGATGGTCGTGACATGACTTGCGGGTGAGCGAACACCGCGAAAGAGGTCGTGAGCTTAGGGGTCATGACGACCGCGCCAGTGGATCGTAGGATGGTAGTACGACTTACGGTTGAGCAAACAAAAACCGCGCCAGAGGCCTGAGCTTAGCGGTGTGTGAGCACTGCGCCATAGGCTCGAATCATACAATGACGATGATCATGCGTGTCCGTTAATGAAACACGGTTAGTGCAGTTGTTTAAGCCAATCGAATACACGGCAGTCGTTAGTGACCAGATCAGTGTCGAAACCGTTCACGAATTCCTTCATGGGAAGTCCGCGACAACGAAACATGAGATAAGAAACACAGTATTGTCTACAAACGTTAGACACGGGACTTAGCAGTCTCTTCGAATTATGAGTCCACGTTACACAATGTTTATCCAAGAATCGTCGGAACTCGACGTGTCGTGGCGGCAAGCCGTAAGAGCAGATGTATTCGCCGCGACCGTTGGTGTCTACGTAGATCGCTATCCAATATTCACCGGAATCTCGATGCGCAGGTTGCCCTTTTGTACCAGATGGAAGCAACAGTCGTCGCAGGCATCGGGGGTGAGGTCCAATACGAAGAAGGTGTAGCCGTGTCGGAAGTCGGCGCGAGTGAAGCCGTTGCCTTCGTCCATCCACACCTTACCAGTGAAGGTGAACATGTTGTGGTAGCACCTGACAAAGAGATTGTCGTCGAAATTGGGCTGAAAAGGTTTGGAGGGTATCTGTCGTCAGTCGACGTACACGGCGAGGAAGTTGATGTGGTTGTTTTTAGCGTGAAAGGGATTTATGGCGTAGCTTCCGTTGTAGGCGTCGTTTTCGATGCAGCACAGCACGAGACGTTTCGGAAGAGTGCCGAGAAAAAGATTCTCGTGCGTGTGCGAGCGGGAATCTGTGGGAATGGAGTAGACCTTGCAGTCGACGGGTCGCAGCGGATACTTGGCGGTGTTGTTTGCGAGGGCTTTGATGTGAGCCATCTGTACGCCGGGATTCAAGGTGGCCTTCTTGACGAACAGTGTAGCGTTGACGATCTTTATCTTGAAGTCGGGGTTGGCCATGAGTGCGAACGAATCCTTGCTGCGCACCAGACGTATCTTGACCTGGACGCCTTTGAGGAGGAATTTATCCTGTAGGAACAGGTCCACGTGGAGTCGACCGATCATGTCGACCACGTGACTATGGGCGATCACGTTGCATCTGGCGACGAACCCTTTCGTTGGCTGCATTGCCGGCGGCTATTTCGACGGCGTCCATACGATTGCTCGTGTCCTTGTGCCACATCTGACTTGTCAGTTGCGTCTCCTTGGCATCGTCGCCGTAACTGAACAGCGTCTCTATGTAGGCGCGGTACGCGTACGTGTTGGTCGATTGATTCACGAGCGTTCCGTTCAGGTAGACGTCGACCTGATTGAAGAGCGAATGGAGCCAGTTATTCACGGGCCCGACGGGATCGGCGGCGTCGAGGTCGGTTCCGTCGGCACGCGTCACCTTCGCCTGAACGTGTAGCATCGTGCTGGCGAGATCCATGTAATCGTCTCCGGAACCGGGTATGATGAATTAGATCGGTCCGCCCGAGTCGAGCGATGACATCGGTTGGTGTTGTACCGTGTGACTATCGATGATGCTGGTCTGAGTCGGAGGCACGGCGAAGAGATCGAGTTCGCTCTTGAGACCCTCACACGACAGTTTATGCACGAACGCCGTCGTCGAACATATCGGCCTCACGACGCGGCTGCTTCCTCTTGCGTCGCCAGGCTGTACTGACTCGTTTCGCAGCGGTTGGGCGTCTTATACGCTTACGCGGTCGAACGCCAGGTATCAAGAGGTCGCTCAACATGTCTCTACCGGCAGCGGTGACGCGACGTTTGGCGGCCGTTTTGATGTTCTGACCCGACAGGACGTCGTCGGCTGTGAGCGCACCGGTCGACAGCGCTCTCTTTCCCAACGCCACGGCACATCTCTTGACGAGCGGCATGACGCTACGCAGTAGACCTCCGAACAGACTTCCCAGTCCGTGTCCTCGTTGGTATCGGGCACCCGCGAAATAGGGAAGCGCACCGCCCGCTTGACGAGCGTAGTAGTCGTTTTAATTCATCTCTCTCTCTCTCTCTCTCTCTCTCTCTCTCTCTCTCTCTCTAGAACAGTGCCGTCCGTCGTCGTTGGAAATGAAGTGTCACCGTCACAATACCTACCTCGAATGGCACGCGTCGTCCGGTGTCGTCTCTTATATATATATCGATCGTGCCAAACTCTTTGTAGAGCACGGGTACGTAGTGAGTCTTGTCAAAGGACTTCCACACGACGTCGCCGTGGTTACCGCTCACCGGGTCGATGCGCAGCACTGGTACGAGACTGTCACCCACAACTCGCGGTTCCATGACATCCGTATAGACGTAGAGCGATTCCAGCCCTCGGTCCATGTTGACCACGGTGTAGGATTCCGCGATATATACCTTGATCTCTTCAGCTGCGGCATCCGTCGGGAGAGCCGACAACGTATCTTTGCGAAAGCCGAGAACGGTGTTCAGCAAAGCGGAGCGGAAGACAGCATTCGGTAGCATGTGCAACGTTACCTTACGCGTGACGATGTTGTAGCTCAGTTTCACCCGTCCCTCCCCCGCCACGCGACGTAGAGCGGCGTTGATGGCGAGGACAAGTGACCACGGATCTTTATACTATCCGGACTCGAGTCTGGTACTCTTCGCGTTCTTGGTCCACACGTCCTCCTCCTCGTCTACTGGTAGTGTTACAGTGAGCCACGCGTCGTCGCCTACGACGTTGTGCCAACTGTGGGGGTACTGTATCTCCACCAGTCCACACTCCCATTGTCTCGGTGGTAGTATGATACGTCGCGGTAGCGACGTGACGTAGTGGGTTAGTGTGTTATCGGGATGCGTGCGCATGGAAGCATTGCTAGGCAACTTGAGATATAAATCACTCGTTGTCATACTGTTTCAACGTCGGGCTGGGTAGCAGGTAACCCAACGAACTGCTCAAAAGGGCCGTCCACAGAGTCGGAATCTCGTGGTGTCCGAACTACAGGTTGTAGATGCTGACCAAGATGACCGTGTACAAGACGACGACCTGACAGAGAAACACGATCTGGTCTTTGGGACAAGCGGTTCCGAATATGTGCCACCTCTCTTTCTGTGGTGGCGGCGGAACGGCGTCGACGTCGTCTTCTATTTCTTCTCTTTCTTCGTCGACGTCGCTAACGGTGACCCGTGATGTCGTCTCGTCTGTCATGAGTGGACGACTGATATCGTGTCGGACGCGCGACTAGCCTTAAAGCCGAAGAGGGCCTTGGCATCGATCCAGCTGTTGAATTTCGAAGGGTATCCGAACCATTACACCAACACCTCCCGTCGCTTGCCCACCTTGCGTCGCTGCACTATCGATTCCACGCGGTACAGTTTATCGGCCGGAACCGTCACCTTCTGCAACTCCGGTTCGTAGAAGGTACCGTCCAGTGTTTCGCCGAGTTCGTCCGTGAGGCGATAGACGGGCGGATCGGAGGGATGCACCTCGTGTATGGTGAAAATTTCCTCGTTCCAATTCGCCGTGTATCCTTTATCGAAGCTTCGTTGGACCCTGCTGATACGCACGCGATCCGCCACGCGATACACGGGCACGCCCTTACCGTGATGACCGCCGTACAGGCGCTGCCTCACCTCTTCGTGATTCGCCGCATACACTGGCGACGGAGCCATACCGATGCTGCGGTGAGGGGTGTCGTTGTACGAGCGTACCAGATCCTGAAGGATATCCATGTATCGCCACGTCTCGTGTTTCGTCAGGTATCGCCACATGCGCGTTTTAACGTGCGATTAAAGCGTTCCAAGACGCTCGCCTTGGTCTCCTCGTTGTAGGTGCAGAAGTGTTGGATACCGTACTTTTTCAATACACCCCGAACAGTCCGTCCAGCGCCCTCGTCATGGACGTCGCCGACTTGGTCTTCAGCGGAATGCACTCGTCAACTTTCGAGAAGACGTCGATCACCGTGAGTAGGAACGTCGTACCGTCGTTGTCTCGTTTCAGACTGGACACGTCGACGAGATCTGCCTGTCACTGTTGATTCCGGCCGCCGACGACCACGCGTCGCCGTCGGAAACGCACTCTGACCGGTTTGTGCAGGATATAGGCGTTCTGTTCCGATAGCCATTTTTCGACCATCTTTCTCGGTACGCGCTGTACGAGTCGGAAGGCAACTCCGCGCAACGACTCGATTTCCCCGTAACTCCCCACCTTTGAGGGATCGAAGTAGACTTCCTGCAGCTGTTTACGGTGTCGGCCCATGATGATGACGTACGGATGATATGATCAACGGTAATGCCGTACACGATGTTAAGTCCGGCGTAAGCGACGCCGGTATACAGATCTGTCTAGTGGATTGCACATTATGCAGTCGATTCGATTCGGTGCGCCTCTTTTATTACAGGCGCTCCCATGTCTCGCCTTCCGACGGTGGCTTAGGTAGGGCGGAGGTGGACGGACCCATTCGCTGCTGCATCCGCGCGAGGGGTGTCCACTGTAGCGTTCGACGCGCTCTACCGATCGATCGTGTGCCGCTGCCGCTGCCGCTACGACACTCTTCCTTTGTCCCTGTTGAATGTGGAGTCTCCTGGCCTCGATACCAACCAACTCCATGAGCAGATTCATGTCGCCGAGTTGACGAGCAAACACCTGCCATCCCGTCGGATCGTCGACGGTCTTGCGCTGGCGGCGCAACAGATCGTTAACGAGGTCCACCGCGTTACTTCCGGGTACCGATACTCCTTTGTGTACGAGCTCTCCGCGCACATTCCACGCGACGTCTCATTTCAGACGTTCCATCAGTTGTCTGGCTTCGGGCTGCAGCGCCTTGGGAACGCTGTCGACGACTTCCGCTTCTATACCTCCCGCCCCCGCCTCTGGCGGGGTCGGCGCCGCATTCGCAGCCGCAGCAGCAGCAGCAGCCGCAGCAGCCACCGTGGTCACTGGGGACGACGTATCTTTGTCTTCGTGTACCGTCGGCACGCGCACCGGTTCGCGCGTGCGTCGATCGGCCAACGCGTTGTAGCGTTGCAGCACTTGATTATACATGACGACCTTATCGCCGTCGGTGAGATCGCGTCTGTCGAGTATGGCTTGCATCTCGTCGTCGAGGACCTGCACCTTGCGTCCCAGGGTATCCGTCGGCGGCGCGCGTAGACTGTCCAACAGTCGCAGGTCTACCAAGGCCATCTTCCGTGCGTTTTCCATCTACTTGAGTAGCACCTCTTTGAGCAAGGGTAGAAAGACCGCACCGGCCAAGGGTGCCAGCAGAGCCGACAGGAAACCGCCGTTCTGTCCCGCTCCGACCTGGTTGTTACCCTGTAGCAAGATTCGACGTCTTCTCGCCGCCGGCACTCCTCTCCGTGCCAAGGAGCAGAGGTTCGTTTTGTACCTACTCAAACGATGTCTCTGCGAGTCGGTCAAGGGAATGTTCTTCTTCAATATGTTATAGGCGCATTCGGCTAATGCGTAAAGAGATCGGCGTCGGCGTTTTGAATGATGGCTCGTCTCAATTTCGCGCTCATGTACCTGTTCAGCGCCTGTATGCAGAGGAGGTGTCTCTTCACGCGCTCGGACATGCTGTCGTATGTCTCTTCGCGACCACTGACATGCTGCGACTGAAGAGACGAGGCTCGTGCGCGGGTGTCTTATACCTTGGGTTGGTACACGTACTGAACGCACTCGTCCGGAAGGACGCCCGTGCACAGACGCATGTCGTCGGGCGTGTCCTGTTTCAGATCGATGAGGAGATAGCCGTACGGCGGCGTCGTGGCGTCTTTGAACGCGTCCTGTACAAACTTCTGGCGTCCCGGATGCATCAGTCGCGCCAAGTGACCTATCTGTGTTGCGTCGCGAGGATTCTTGAAGACCACCATGTATTGCGCGTTCAGACTGATCGTGCGACTCTCCTTGTTTTTCGGAAACAGGTTCTTCACGAGATACAGTAAGGAGGTGTTCTGGTGATGACTCTTTTTCGTGAACAAGGTCGTCACCCGTTCGTCCGTTTCGGCCATCAGATCGTCGATGACCACGAGGTTTCGCTTCGACGCGTCGAACGCGCCGCTCAGCAAGCCTTCCTCGAAACGTAACAGGTCGTTGTCGATGGAGGCGTAGGCGCTATGTCATTCACCTTAACACCACGTGATCGTCTCGGGAGGCGGATCGATCATCGTTGCGGCGTGACGTAGCATGCGCGTCACGAACGTTCTCTTACCGCAGCCCGTCGGACCTGCAACGATGCAGGTGAAGAGATGTTTCAATCGCCTGTCCATCTAGTAGCTGGTAAAGTTCGACAATGTCGCGTTGTCCTCCGCTGTGACGTTAGATACGACGACGATACCTCCGCTACAACACGACGAGAACGATCGAAGGACGGGAGGAACGTAACACCACAAGACGTACCAGACTCCGACTGTTACCACTAGTGCTACTCCTACGACTTCTCGCGTTCGTGACATGGTGTACTATGTCTATCGATTGCTTGCCATCTGTCTAAATAGTGTTATTTTTTGTTGATGTTCCGCCTACTAACCGCGTGACAGCTAGAGGCGCCTATAACCCCAATTGACGTAGGGGCGCATTTCCTCATCGTGTCAGCAGTGGTTCGGCATACACGGCAATCGATTACTACTACTACACGTCCACCGGACCCGTGGTGACTCCGTCCTCGTGGACCACGCGCTTGGCGTAGAAGTAGGTCAACGCCGCACGTTCCTGGACGTACGTCAGCACGTACGAGTGATTCACCCGGAACCCTTTCTTTCCGCTTCCGCTTCGAAGATTGGTCAGCACGTCCAGGAACGCCTGCTTGTCGATGGTGTTGAGTCGTTTGTTCAGTCCTTTGGTGCTGTATTTATCGACGGCTCCCAAACAATAGTAGGTCTTGCTACACAGACCCAGGAAACAGTCGCCAAACCATTCGACCTTGAATAGCCCCGGTGTTCTCTTGTCGTACGCCCTGCGCGCCTTGCAACACGTCTCGGTGCCACCCCACGGACGTCCGGCCAGTCGACAGCGCATGTACTCGCTCTGATGATCGGTGCAATATTCGGACGGTAGCCATTCGGAGCAGTGTCGAAAGTAGTGTTCGCGCAGTGACGGGGTCACGAGGTCGTCGACGGACTCTCCGGCCAGAGCTAAATAGGCGCTGTCTGTATCGGTTTCGCAGTACTCGAACAGCGGACGTTCCACGTACCTAACCATGAAATCGTAATAGAACTGCAACGTGCGCAGTTTGGCCCACTGCAACACGAAGAATCCCACGTGTGTGGGCAGGGTGTATTTGACGGTGCGCTTGTGCATTTCGATCTCGTACGCATCGTCGGTGACGACGTCGAGTTGACGTAAGCGACGATCGTTGATCGCGATCGACGCCCTCTTCTCCGTGCAGTAGGTGACTTCGCGGTGCTTATCGACGTTGGTGATAAATTTTCCATAGGAAGAATTCCCCATCAGTTTGTTGGTGTCCGCGATCATGGCCTTGTCGGGGTGGACGTCTCCTTCGCGACGTGCAGTGGACACCGCCTCGCCGAAACGTTGGAAGCAAGCGACCGGTGTGTACTCGATGACCTGGTAGACGTGCGTCACCTCGAGTCCGTGCTCGAGATACCATCGCAAGAGAGGTTTGCCGAGCCAGATCTTATCCCCGCGATAACTCCCGACGAGCATACGACGCGGGGTTGCCATGATGTCGTGTTCTTCGGCGTATCGACGCATGAACGGCCCGAGGTCATCGCGGGTCAGGTGTATGTTCTTGAAGATGGGCTGCATCTCGGCAAAGTGCGCGCGCAGTTCCTCCGGTACACGTAAGTCGCACTGGATCATACCGAACACGCTACCGTTGCGTACACCCGTCAGTATCTGTTGTGTCGTCATTTTCCAGCGCACCTGTCGACGGCGCCGACGAAAGGTCACGTCCAGGTACTGTTTCACGCACGGATCGCGTCTCGCAACTTTCCACTCGCATTCCCACATTTCGACGACCAACACAAAGTGTCGAAAGTAGGCCGTGTTCTTTCGCGTTTCGGCGAGCAGTTCCGTCATAGGTTTCCCGTTGACCTCGTTTACCTCGTTGACCTCACGTCCTGTGCAAGGACAGCCGTGGTAGAAGCATCCGTGAAACTGATAGGCCGCCTTCGTTTCGCTGCATTAACCGTCCACCAGCAGTTTACCGGTGCGCTTCTGTCGACCGTTGGACTGGTGACGTGTGGCGCGTCCCGTGCTTTCGGATTTCGACGTCATCCATTCGGCGGCCATCTGACCTCTGGGCTGTGCCGGTTCGGATCGGAACTCCTTCTCCTCCCGTCGTCGCGTGTACCATCCCATCGGCATCTCTTGCGATAACGACCACAGATACAATACGTTTGGATCGTAGCCGACAATGGACTCACATGTTCGAGCCGCATCTCCGTAGTCGTTCCGACGTATCTTCGTGACCTCCTTCTCGTGATGTCGGGTGAAGATGAGTGACGGACCTCTGACGATGTTCTCTCTGACGAGCTAATGGATGTCCTTGTTCTTCTCGATAATTAGCGTAAAAACGGTCTTCTCCGGTACGTTGTTGAACTGGTAGGTCAAGGTCAAACCGGGTATACTGATCCCTTGTTTGAACATGTCGAGACCGCATTGCATGTAGAAGTCGAACTGTTTGGCGATGGCGTCCAAGAACGGCACGACGTCCCTGTTGTTGTACCAGACGAGAAAGTCCCGTAACGTCTCCATGTCGTTGTCTCGCCACGCCTCCCGACATCGTGTGTAGTCGTCGTCGGATATACCTTTGTTCTTCAGTCGACAGAAGAAGGCCTCTTTGGGAGGTAGAGCGGTGTCGTCGAGTCTCTCCAAGCTGTCCATGTATTCGTACGGGAAGTGAACTTTCGTGACCTCGCAACCGTACGCTTTCAGGTACTTGTCGTACGAGAATCCCGGAGCGATATAATGAGTCATGTCGAGGAATTTCAGGTCGTCCGTCGATAGACACATATACGTGTTGCTGCGTTTGATCACGCGAAACGATCCGGCATCCTCCTCCTCCTGATCGTCTTCGTCGTCCTCTGTTTCTTTCTTTGTGGACAGGAAGTAGGTTACCAGGAACTGTTTCACGACGTTCAGATCGTACCTGCCCGAGTTGAATCCGATGACGGGCAACTGATCAAGCCAACCGTACAATTGACCCATGAGTGTTTTGTAGGGATTGGTCGGTTGTTGCCATGATTCTTTGTCTTCCTCCGTGGCGTGTCCCTCCTGTTCGTCCCACGTCACGATAGTCTCCGCGAATTTTTGGAGGACGCCCTCGTATTCGTCTATGGTGGTGTCGTTTGCTGCTTCGCTCATAGACTGTAGGATGGTGATCATGTCGGATGCCAACTTGTTGCTATCGCCGTCCGTGATGAGACATTGAACGTGTTCGAATCCGGGTACGTTACTCGCCAGGGACACACTCAACGGTACGTGACGAGCCACCCAGTGGACCTTGGCGCTGTCCGATGGAAGGTGTGACGTATCGAACCAGGACTCGAAGTCGAAAGTTGCGCGACAAGGATAGTAGCGCAACCGCTCGGGAACGCGAATGTTTTCGTCGTCCAACCGCTGGAAGACTGTCGGCGACGGACGGTAGACGCCGCCGGGATAGATCTTTTGCACGCCTCCCGTACACCCGCGCTCGTGTCTCTCTAGTTCTCTTGCGCCTTTCCATAGCGAGTCGCCACACATCCTACAGCGATAAGAGTGACAGTACATGTTGACGTCTTGTATGTATGAGAAGTGTGTCTCGTGAAGATTGACGTACAACGTTTCGGGATAGTGACACAACGACCGACGTACGAGTTCGGCGGTCGCCTTTCCGCCTTCTTCTTCTTCTTCTTCTTCTTCTTCTTCCGGTTCGACGAGTGTGTAGACGCACACGTTGGTCTCAAAGGTGGTCTCGATACGATAGAGAACATCCATCGTCATCCCGGTAAACTCTTTCATGGCCACTCCGTCCTGGTCGTACTTCGCGTAGAGTACCCTCACTGTGGGTTCAAGGTGGCGTCGGTCGCCTCCACGATGCAGAGCCAGGCACCGGAAGAGACACATATTGTCGGTATACTTCTTGTTATTGATGGGTTCTCTTTCCAATCCGATGACGGCTTTGTTCCTTTTGATGTACCTCCGCAGTGTGACGTCCGCACATCCTATCGGATGGTCTACGATATGGTTGACGAAGAAGGTGACATTCGTGACCACCTCGCATACCTATTGGCTGTCTGGAAGTTGATTGATCACCCTCTGTAACACGTCTGTTTCTCGGATACGTTCCAGAAATGCACCAAAATCTTCGGTGTTGGTGATAAGACACGGTTCATCGAGGTAACGACCACAACAGTTACAGGACGAATGATTATATCTGTATCGGTTAGTGATCTTGTTCCTCAAAACGAAACCATAACTAAGGTTTATCTTAAAGGCATGCGTCTGTTCGCGGAACATGATTTGCAGAGACGTTTCTAGAACAGACGTGTCCGGTGTCGAAACTCTGTAATTGTACCTGGATTGTACGGGTCTTCTGGACGTGTGAGTTCGAATGGTCGACCAGTGGTATCGAACGACGTCTCGGAGTTCCCTTGATAGATTGTCGGCGAGGGGCAGAGGCTGTATGGGGTCGTCGTCATCGTGACGTGGCCGCTCTACGCGCCTCGCTCTCTTGGGTGGTGGTGGTGGGTCGGTGACCTCTACACGTCTGTTACATACCGTTATGATGTGACGTAACAAGGCATCTCGTCTCGTGAACTCCCGTGCACACCTCTCGCAGCGGTGTGTATCGCTTTTCTGTGACCTGCACGGTGTCCTCATGTGACGTACCATTTGCTGTCATCTCGTGAAGTCTCTTCCACATGTTGGACAGAGGTGTTTAGTGGTTCTCGGTGGTTCGTCGGATGGCGCCACTCGCGACGGAGGTTTGCTGTAGGCATGATCGTCGTGGTCTCGCGGTGATTGGAATGTGTGCGTCCGTTCTATGTGACGTTGTAAGTCGTCGTATGTATCTTTCCACAGTGGCGACATGAGTGTAGCTTCATCGTGTATCTACCTACAACTGTCAGATGCGAGCTCCTTGCATGTTTCTATATAATGCGTGTCGTGCTATGGACAGTGAGAGGCGTGGCTACGTTTATCAACGTGTGAACAGAAGGGGGCGTCGCTACGTATATGTGTGTGTGTGTGTGTTTGTGTGTGTGTGTGTGTGTGTGTGTATGTGTGTGTGTGTGTGTGTGTAAAAGTACATAGGTATCAGCCTGTGAACAGAAGGGGTGTGGCTACGTATACACCTGTACCTTGTATGTAAACGTGTGTTAGACCGCAAAGTCACTCGTCGATATGAAAGAACAACAGACAACAGAACCCAGGATTACATGTATCTTTATTATACTAACGTACAAGCAAACCGATCACTACTACTACTACTATACTACTATACTACTAGTAGTACTACTGTGACATATTGAGGCGCCTCTGACCCCAACTGACGTAGGGGCGCATTTCCTCTTTTATATGTCACCGGCTAACTATGACGAGCTTTACAGTATGTTATGCAGCATAGGATCATGTTTGTTACGGATAATTTTGGATATGTACTCCAAGTGTCCATCGCGAATAATGTTACGCGCAACTTCATTGCATATCAGGCGTACAGACTCATTGACGGTATACGTTCAGGTGGTCGCCAGTACTACACCGGCTAAACGTTCGATCTCTATCTCCATGTTGCGTACTCCTACGAACGGTCCTGTAGACACCCAAGGAAGAGTGGTAGACGTTCGTGACCAGATCAGATGACCGTGGGGGTCTAGGTCGAGCGTCGAAGTGTTACGCAAGGCTGCGTACTCCGACGACGAGATGGTGATGTCATAATCATCGTCGTCGTCGTCATCGCATGTCATCTCGAGAGGTGTGTCCGTTGTTACCGGTGACGTGACGTCGTCACACGTCATATCCAGTGGTGGTGATGACGTGTGACGCTGCTGTTGTTAATGCCGGTGTATCAGTAGAGCGCGACGTAACGACACGTCGACACGGGTTCGACGCGGTATCTTTTTTAGTGGCGCCGCGTGGAGGGGTACCATCGGCCACGGCAGGTTGCTATACTCGTCCCGTATATGACCTAGTCCACCGGAGGCAGCACCGGCGTCCTGTCAACAACAACAACAATACCAACTTTACATAGTGTGTCACTCTGTTTACTTATCGACACAAACTTTCTTCTTCTTCTTTCAACAGAGCTATACCACGCATACGCAGGATGGCTTGCACACGTGTTATGGAGTCACGTATCCACTCCGGCGCATCCGTCTGATACCTGTAATGGGCTACTGACCACCTCACGCTGTCGTATATCAACTGACCGTTGATGCGGTACATGTCGTTTTGTTCACCTTCGAACGCGCGCCACAGTTCGTTGGACACGAAACGAACAACGGCATCGACTGCTGTTGTATGAAGGAACTTCCAGTCCATCATTTCCTCCGACAACAGTCCCTGTCTCCTCACGGCCCTGTCCCCGTCTTCCGGCTCAGTCACTACGGTTATACCTCGACTACGCAGGCTCTCTTTCACCCGTGGTATAGTGTTCACAGCCCATCCCGGTGTGTACGATGCACACGCCATTTCGGTCACTGTCATACGGAGACCATTATAAATACGTGACTGATCAACCATGTACAGCTCCTTATCGATACGTGAGGGATCAATCATGTACAGTTCCTTCTGGATGCCTGCATAGCGACGACACAGTGAGTTAGCTGTGTAGCGCACGCAGGTGGCGGTTAGAGTAGACAGAAATAGTTGCTCGTCTATCATTTTCTCCGTGCGCTTTTGAATTACATGCAGCTTCGCTTCCATCTCCTGTAATTCACTACTCACTGTCTCCGTACGCGTTTGGATGGCGTGCACCGTCGCTTCCGTCTCCTGTACGTCACTTCAGAGCTCTGTGACGTCATCGTCATCATCATCATCTATCATCTTCTCTACACGCGTTTGGATGGTGTTCACCTTCGCTTTCGTCTCCTGAAATTCACTATACAGTTCCGCTGTAGGCGTTTGGATGCTGTTCACCTTCGCTTTCGTCTTCTTTAAATCCCTACAGATTTATGTGACTTCATCATCATCATCATCACTAGACCACGTACAGTCCCCACACAGCAAAACACTTGCCTCGTCGTCGTCGGTTATATCATCAGGGTATGTCAGACGACGTTGCACACTTCGGGACCCTTCCCGCGATGCCGTCGCATCCTGTGTCTCTTTCAACCACGCGGACACGTCTTCGTATACAACAAACGACGACGGTGGGGACAACTACAACAACAACACGACAAAGGAAAATTACGACTACACTTCCGGCAACCATACGGTAGCGCCATTAGCGCCACACGGCAACACCAGACACTACCTCTTTCACTATTCGCCAGGTGGCTGCACTGGACCGTCAGGACATACGGATTGATAATTTCCAGGACCGTCACGGTGTAGTTCACGTACCCTGACTTTGTTGTTTTCCTGATTGTCACCCTACACTGTTATCCGCGTAGGATACTTAATGCCTGGTAGCGTTCGTCCTCGCTTTTCAATGACATATACTCGGTTGCCGACAGTCCCCCTACGGCCCGCTGGACTACACGATCGAAACCTGTCACCCACAATTCCGTGCCCTTGCGGTCGGCTAACAAGATACCCGTAGCGTATTTGTATACCGGGGCACCCTTCTGTCGCCCATGGACCGGACATGCACTGTGGTGTCCTTTCATTTCGATCAGTTCTTTGCGGTTACAGCGCCGACACGCTGGATAACATATATATTTAGTTGACAGAGCGCTTGTTACGAGTGTGAGTGGCCGCTCGAATGCATGCAATCCGTCACTTACTTTCTCGAGTGCTGCCAGGTCGAGTTGCTCGGGGCTTGCGTTAAGGTGACTAGGCGCCGCTATTTTATCGTACAGGAGTCGGTGTGAGTGAAGATCTTCGAACAGCGACGAATCAGAGAGAGCGTGTTTGTTCTGCTAGATGTACGGTAGGTCTTATATACACAATCACTCCCTCCAGGCATCGACCACGTGATATGACATCATGCTTCCCTGGACTTCCCAGACGCGTGACTTATCTATTTCGTACTCTAGCACTGTGTGACTGTCTGTTGTTTTTAATGCATACCTTATGTAAGCCGTACATAGCGCCCATTTAAACACTGTTGATTGCATTATTAAAGCACTATCTTTTGAAGTCTCTCACCTGCATGAGAATAACGCCCATTATGTTTTACCTGCTTCGTTACGCCTCGACCTCTTTCCCCAATACCCTTCAGCACTAGGTACGTTTTCGACAAGACGCGCGTCGTCTGTAGCAAGCAAGTGTTGACGTAGTTTAGACGCACGAAACTTCACAGATACTATCGCGTACATTACGGATCGGCGTTGTGCAAGCCACGTAGCAGCCCGGTCTGATTTCCATTGAATGCGTTTACTCAGATATTTCGCCTGTATTCCACTACGCGCAATCTGAATCTTCCTCGCTGTGACGTCATCATCAAAATGCATCGATTTTCGGAATTGATATGCTGCCTCTGCACAAGAAAAGTCTTCGCCCCATATATGTATATCACACGGATAGAAATTCGATAGGTAGTGTCCGGCACCTCTGAATTGTATGTCCAAGCTACCACTGACCGTCATATGTTCCATATGTAGCACTGACCGCGCACGGTTACAATCATACAGAGTTCTCATCATGAACCCGTCCTCGCCTGCATAGTCAGCGTTCTGATAAGGCGCATTCCACATGCATTGTCGTATTGTTGATAGCTGTCCTTTGGACATCACGCGCTTATCGCCAGCTGCTGACTATGTCATATGGATGTCATAGGTTTGTACTTTAAAACTTCCCATACGCCGAAACTTTCCACAGAGTGTGTCTGTAAACTTTCCTCATTGCCAGCTGGTTCCTATGACGTATGACTGATATGGTTTTACACTTTAGTAACTTTCCATACAGTGTGTGTCTGCATATCGTAAAACTTTCCACGTTGCCAGGTGGTTCCTATCATGTCGTATGACTGTTATAGGTTTGTACTTTTAAAACTTTTCATACAGCGAAACTTTCCACACAGTGTGTCTGCATATCATTTACCCTATATATATATATCTCTCGTTTCTTACATTCACATTATTCCATTCACAAACAACAATGACGTCTTCTCTGATACCCTGGGACGAACTTCGAGCACAATCGCGACTTCAAGATGCGTGCAGTGCACACATGTAAATACTTTCTTTCTTTACAGTATATAGCTATAACTTTCTCTCTTTGCTTTGATTCATTCGATAGATATCATATGAATATTTACACAGTGTTCTTCACACAAACTACCTGTGGTGTGTATCTAACATCTACTTCTGATACGTCGTTACCTCTTCTTCTTCTTCTTCTGACCATCTCATTAGCATTCCTTACGTTTATTTATACTCACTTCATTCGTTATGTGTAACAGTTGTCTATATTTATTTTTTAGTTCTGACGATGACTCTGACGACGATGACTCTGACGTCAGCTCCACTGTCTCGGAATGCACGTAAGTTTTCAACGATTTTATACCTACTTTTAATAATACTAATATTACTATATCATGACCTACTTACCACGATTCTCATTCTCTTCAATGTGCATATACACGTTGTGTCACAACCCTTCCTTATCTTGACCTAGCCTGCCCTTTCTCGTGTCGCCTAGCTACGTGGTGTGTGGTTACATCGCTGCGGCTGCAGCAGCTGACGACTAGTGTCATAGTCCTTTCTCCCGTCTGTTGACCTAGCATGCCCTCTTGTCGTGTCGGTTACCTACGTGGTGTCTAGTTACATCGCTGATCTATTCTCACCAACTGTACCTCGAATGTTTTCAAACTTTTATTATTATTATTATTGGTATATGTTTCAGAGAAGAAGAGTTACAAATCGAACATGATATACTCTTCACCTTAGTCATGAGAGACCTATTCAAAACAAGACCCCGATTCGAAGAAGCTAGCCCGTCGTTTGATCCGCCTTCCCCACCCCCGATCGACACAGTGGATAAATAGAATTGGGCGGAGGACGACCCCTATGACGATGAGGGTTTTATGGATGTACCTAAATAAATATTATTCATAACTTAACATATGTTGTTTGTTTATTATTATTATTATTATCTTAGGTTTAATTCTTTCATACACATACATACATACATATCATATGATCAATACATTCAGTATACTTGTTTATCTATAATGACCCACCTTTACACACCTTTTAAAACTTTCCTCTTTGTTCTTTCGTTTCTATTCTTATACACGATGGGACTTCAATGGATACTCACTCCGCTTTCTTCCGTCAGGGGGGTCCCTACATCCGGTCACGTGACTACACACACATACATACACGTATAGATACCCGACGAAAGGCACCGCCGTCTTAGATTTCGACCATGGGGATGCAAAAACACCACTGGATGAGGTCCCAAAAGAGAGTCTCTACTACTCTCGTGGTCTCAAGGCCGTCAACACGCCAATGGATTTAATTGGAAATTCAGATCGTTGGATTTACATGCAGACAACGTCAGTGGACGGCGACATGTCAAAAGGAACCAGCATTCCATTCGACAGTGGTCGTCGTCGACGTCGTAGACGACCTGCATCGTCGCGGCGTGCAACTCATTCAGCGATACCGTTGCAAATCAGACGTTGGGAACCATATTAGTATTACTGATTTGCGAGAGAAAAAAACTGATTCGCGTGCGATATACAATCCAACACATGAACAGTGTGCAAGAGACATCATATCGGAAATATTATATATATTATTTATCAGAAATATATGAAACGACAAATAATAATAATAATAATAAAGGTTCTTTTACCGCGCGATCTCTAACTACTAGTTAATCAATGCGCTCGCAATATAGAAACATTATAGAAACAATTAAAATAATATATAAATTAGTTATAAATTAATTAATTTACAAAATAAAAAATATATTAATAAATTAACAAGAGTCACTAAAACGTCCTGTAAATAAATATTGCTATTGTCCACCATAAGTTTGTTAAAATAAAAATGTCTTCAGGTGATGTTTAAATAACAACACAGACGGAGCATCTCGTAGAGTCAGTGGCAGTTCGTTCCATTTGGCCAAAATAAAATCGTGTTGATGCTATGGATGAGCGTGTTTGTTTTTAGTTTTAATAGTCATCAAGATACACCTCACTTTTCCCCATTTAACTGAAAACAATTGCTTTGTCAACGTGTCAGTGTGGGTGGCGTTCAATATACCTAAGTGAATTTGTGTCTGGCACCCTTCTATTTATCTATATATCGAGTCGTGGTCTTCGACGTCGTGGTCATACCGACAAGTTGTGTCTGGCGACTGTTACATCGTAGTTTGAGAAATTGACCTACCGAGAAGCGTCACCTAGTGACTTTACGTATCAGTTTAGGGGCGACCAGTTCGGATAAGTAACTTTCAAAAAGGTTATTATTGAAAAATGTCTATGTCCAAATTAAAACAGCTAAGGAAATTCACGTCAAATCACTTCATTTCAAGGGGCGGCCATCTGTTCGGATTCTTGTCCAACGATGCGTTCATGGGATTCTAATCAGGTATCGCTTCATTTAACGGAAAACATATGTACTCTAGTTTTCAGCGTCATATCATTTGCCCAACACGTTGCACGAATTGAACTTAGACCAACTAGTGGGACAAACGAAACACTAAACTTAGACCAAGACGTTGCCCGAACCAAACTTAGATCAGTGAGTTGCACAAACGAAACACTTGCATAATGAAGCAGATCGAACGTACATCAGTTGACTTCCCTTAATATAAAAACTGTGCGCATTCTTGAGACAGGCAACATCCGGCGCTACCCAACGGACACCAATGTAACTAATTAGAGTAACGCCTTCTACCGTCCATGGCGGATATGTATTCGTCGACACACTTCCGAGAATGGTGGAACCGTAGAGGACGCAATGACAGTAAAGTGACTTACAGTATGACGTCACTTCCGGTGTAGCGCCCCTTGTGGATAATTGGAGTACTACGTTACATGACGGCGCCATCTAGCGGGTACAAATATATAATTAGGCTTAGATAGAGAACAAAGCTGGGGGTCAATCTCGCGAAAATTTATATAACCCACCTTGGTAGGTTGTTTAAATTTTCGCGAGATTAACTCCAACGCGAAAAAAGACACAATATAAGGTTTACACTTTTTTATTCGTGAACAAAACAAACGTATTTACGGATCACACTCCATAACTGCAAGAACAAGAGACTGGACATTGTTCGTCAATGCTATGATACAGAGTCTTGCAACCAACTCTTGATAGTACACAACGTAGTGTCTAAAGTGGTTGTCACGGACATTGCACAATAGTTTTCCGAGAGTGTTTGGACCATTTTTGTAGCCACGTCCAAATCCCCAAAAGTCCTGTTTTGACGGTACACGCTCCACCAGTTCAACGTTTCCGGTTGCTAACAATACGGCTCTCAAATCCTTTGATGCCTTGAACTTTGCGACGAGCAAATGTCGCATCTAGTGAACAACAACATCGTTCCAACCAGATCTCGTTTCTCCAATCTGTTTGCTTTTTCGTTTTGCCAAGTGCGAATGCTTTGCAGCTTTGATGCGCTCTGCGCATTCGACGTCGCCGTGATATAATACCTTCGAGTCGGCCCCTGAAAACAATACCTTCGAGTCGGCCCCTGAAAATCCAACGCGTTTCGGTTTCACAGCGACCTCCGGTTCGGGTTCCGGTTCCGGTTGTGGTGCATAGAGGCTTGACGGTACGACTGGTCGGTTGACAGACAATGAATGTGGGCGGCTGACAGATATCGCAAACGGTTGGCTAGTTGGTTTGTCTACGTCGCTGTCGCTGAAGGTCGCAGGAGTGTGGTAGTTGTTGAGTGTTTTCAACATGATGTTAGCCATGGTGTCGTCGTGATACGAATAACGATCCGACTGACAGAGCGGCACGTTTACATTGTTAGTGAATTTGCCGAAAGGTCAAGTGGGCATGCCGAACAAGCACGGACCTCAGAGTAGAAAGGAAAGGCTCGGACGGTAGAGTAGATCAGACTTGTACAGCGAATACAACTTCAAACCAGTTTGCAAACAGGCAACCATGACCGTCTCGCATAGTTTCTGAACCGACAACCTCAAGATGCGTCGTTTCTCCTTGCGCTGCTTGGGTGTGTTCAGCAGTGGAGACAATCGCTTGGGGGTCGATATTTGCCGCGACAGGGGGAGAAGAAGGAGAACTAACGACAACTGCAACAATGCGCTCCTTTCCTTGCCGCTGAAATGGTAACGAGACGATAATGTATAGTCAACTGGTATGTATAAAAATAAAAGTAAAGGTAAGTTCTTACATAGCGCGGTATCCAGTCCTCAGGAGTTCTCAAAGCGCCTTACACTTTAATCCCTGGCAGACCTGCTCAATCGAACACCATCTCGACTTCTCTGGGAAGCATCCAGCCACGCTGCAATTAATGCGCGAAGACTATTCGTATACAAATATCTACCACTGTCTATAGCCAGGTACTCATTCATACAGCTGAGTGAACTGGAGCAACGTATAGTGAAAGAACTTGCCCAAGGTTCGACACCGCTGCACAGGATTCGAACCCGGGATCTCTCGATTGAAAGTCCGAAGCTCTAGCCACTGCACCTTGGCGCTACAAGAGAAATAAACTAAATGTATGGTCAACTGGTATGTATAAGAGAAATAGAATATTTTGTTCTTTGTATCAGGCATTGACGTTGACATTGAAGCTTACTATTATATGTTTAAGTTGTTCTGTGCGTCGCTGCTGCTTATCTTGCTTCCTTTGGCAGTAGCCCTGCTTCACATGGACGTGCCAACTACCTTTACAGCTGAATGTACTGCCACACATACAGCAGGCATAACGAGGCAAAAGCTTTCGACGCTTCCTCGATGGTAACGACGTCGGGTTGATGGTTGGTTTGATTGCCGGAGCTGACGATAGCGACGAAATTTGTTTGGTAGTCGAACTGATCGTCGGACTGATCGTTGGTCGTTGGTCCGGCTTGATTGTCGGTGTTGAGAGGTCGAGCGGGACCGTGGCCGTAGTAGGCTGCTTCTTCGCCAGAAACATCCCTTGTCGGAAGTTATGGCTAGTCATGATGTTCATCTTCCAAAATGTAAGATAAAATGACCAAAAAAACAGATCTTTTATAACAGTTCGACAGTAGAAAATGCATGCGAGGACTGCAGAGTAGAAAGTACACACGCACAGACTCCAGAGTAGATCAGACTTGCACAGCGAATACCAATTCAAACCAGGTTGCAACCAGACAATCAACTGAGGTAACTACAAACGTCCCATATAAAAAAAATATAGCAACAATTAAAGACTATAGCATTTGATCATGCTAAAAGATAGGGAAACCTTGATTTTGTTGATAAATATGTCCCAAAGAATGTTTCATGTTCAGGAATCACTTCACGTGTTCTATTAATAACATACATAGGTAGACAAAAATGTACAAACAGTGTGATGGGAAGGTCGTAGATCTGTATGGTAACCATGACATAGTTTGACTTATTTTACTAGTTCTCTACCTATTCGTCAGGATTGGACTTATTTTATGGTTGTAAATGTATAGGCTAGGGGGTGCTATACCTGACAAATTGATCCACAACCTATGCGAAATAAGAAAACATACCATTGCGTATGCGCAATGATCTATTTAAGGACGTCACTGTCCTATTTAATGTCATAATTCGACATATTTTATGTATTTTATAGTTCTAAAGTTACTGGCTAGGGGGTGATATACTTAAAAAATGATTTTCCAACTATGTCACATCAGAAAAGACACTACATGTCGAATAGTTTAAAACAGTCAACCAGTCTTTAATAACTGCAGTTGAATTCGTGCTATCAATGGCTTCATCAAAGCACAAAACAGACTTAATTTTTAGTTGTAAATGCACGCCAACGGGGCGCTATACCTGAAAAATGGTGCACTACCTATGGGACATAATTAAAAAAAAACATTGTGCATGCGCAATGACCTATTTAATGACGTATTTGACCTATTTTTTTAGTAAAAAGAGTAAAAAGAAACAAGAGACACAAATTTCAGCAGTATTCATATTTAGTTCACTGACTATCCGTCAGGGGGAGTTATTTGTGCTTCTTTTCAGTTCGTGACCTTTCCGCCAAAGGGCGCCAATTTTCATAAATAAGACGCACCAATTTAGACAGGACCCATATCTAGTTCACGACTTATCCGCCGGGTCGCGCTATTTTGTAATTCACCTGTTATCAGCGAGGGGGAAAGTAGCTCTCAAAGTAGCTCTCAAACTATCCGCCTAGTACTTTGGCTTAGATATGTAGTTGATGACGGATCCGCCATGTGAGGTATTTATAGTTCACGATCTATCCATCAGGTGGCGCCATTTGAAAAAATAAGCGGCACGAATTTAAGCAATATTGAACTTTGGTCGAAATATTTTAGTTCATCAAAATTCCACTAGGTGGTGCTATTTTAGTTGATCAAAATTCCACTACGGGTGCTATTTTAGGTCAAAAAATTCCGCTAGGGGTGCTATTTTAGTTCATTAAAATTCCGATAGTTCCGTTATTTTAGTTCATTTTCTATCCACCAGGGGCTCCACTTGATCTTTGACCTTGACCTATATATTTGACATTGACCTTTGACCTTCCACTTCCATCGCGCCGAGCCACGCGTCCCCGCTAAGGGACCGCACATACTACTGACGTGTACATCGAATTCCTGAAAGACATCTACACCAACAGCTCGGTAACAGTCCACCTACACAAAAAGAACAAGGTGAACATCAAGAGAGGATTACGAGAGAGTGACACCATGTCGCCCAAACTTTTTACGGCAACAGTCGAAACCATATTCCGAAGACTGACCAGGGAAAAGCATTTTTCGAAGACTGACCAGGCACACCAGAGACTTGAGGATAGACGGAGAATGTATCAGTCATCTTCGCTTGGCCGACAACATACTCATATGTGCTACTGCACCGCAAGAACTAAAAAAAATGCTGCAGGAGCTAGCTGATCAACATAAAAAACGAGGGCTGAAGATGAATATTTCGAACACAAAAGTGATGCTAGAAAATTACCCACTAAAATATATCAAGACCACCTAGATAGAGAACGTTAGTAGTCTATCAGGTTAATCAGCGCGCACCGTTGGCGCGCTCAAAGATGTCCTATGTTAAAAGATAAGGAAAAATTTACATTTTCCTCCAGAAATTGCAAAATGGTTTTCGAGATTTCGAGAGGAAGTGGCGCGTTTTGGAGCCCATACTAAAAGATAGGAAATTTTCACCCACGTTAAAAGATAGGAAATTTTCCCCATGTTAGAAGATAGGAAGTTTTCTCCATGTTAAAACATACACAATTTTCCTCGTGTTAAAAGGTAGGACCACTTTTTGAGTTTGAGGTACAAATTTAGCCCTACAAATTCCATGTTAAAAGATAGGGAAATTTCTCCATGTTAAAAGATAGGACATTTTCCCCTTGTTAAAAGATAGGAAATGTTCTCCATGTTAAAAATAAACTATACCGAACACCATTTGAATATGTCACACACGAGATTGCTTTGCCGAGGCAAATCCAAGGGACCGAGACCAAATTTGGTTAACGATGACGTGTCTAAAATGTGGTGTTATAATAAGGCGTTATTTATAATAACAGGATTATAAATTCAATGGATGCCTATTTATCTGAAATAATGTATATGAAATGTAGACTACATATAGGACTATGTTATATCAGAACCTAAAGCCTTAGGTCCTTGAACATGGCGACCATCTTGGAATTAGACTTTTGGTATCATTTCCGTACGGGACTGCCTAAATTCGTGCATCTCAGTTTTGACAAATAGCGCCACCTGGCGGAATTTTCATAATCTAAATATATAGACCAAAATTCAGTACTGTATAAATTCGTGCTTCTTAGTTTGTAAAATAGCGCCACCTGGTGGAATTTTGATGAACTACATATATGAGTGCTGCCTAGATTCGTGCTTCTTCAGTAGAAACCTTTCAAGCCTAATTCTATCTTAAAACTCATAACCTGGCATAATGTTTAGGTTCGTGTAATAAATTAGTGAAACTTACGGCTATATGTTTAGGTATACGTAGGAAATTAGTGAAACTGACACCTATATGCTTAGGTATGCGCAGTAAAAACTTGTAGTAGTTAGGCTAGCCATCATTTTGAACTAGCGCGTATGTATGTAATCCTATCAGTGACGTCATTAAATAAACACGCATGGTGATTAGGTCGTAATCATATATATGATTTGGTTAGCCATAATTTTGAACATGCACGTAAATATGTAATCTCGATCACTGACGTCATTACAACGACTCACAAATATTGAACTACAATATAACTCCCGACCTACAACACATAAACATCAACCTACAATGCGTAAACAATGCTAAACACTGACCTACAACACAAACACACAGACCTACAAAACATAAACATCAACCTACAATCCGTAAACTGTGCTAAACTCTGACCTACAACACAAAAACAACCACCTACAAGCTAAAAACATTGACCTACAACACACAAACACCGACCAACAACAGGAAAACAGTTCTAAACACTGATCAACAACACACAAACACCGATTAAAAACAGGACAACAGTGCTAAACATTGACCTACAACACTCAAACACTGACATACATCATACAAGCAACGACTTACAACACACAAACACTCACTCACAACGCACAAACACTGACCTACAACACGTAAACAGTGCTAAACACAGAAATAAAACACAAAAGCACTGACCTACAGTCCACAACCACTGAAAAACAATTTACAAACACTGACATTGACCTTCAATATACAAACACTAAACTACAACACACAAACTTTGACCTTCAACACATAAACATACCTACAAACATACTTTTAAACTTACAACTTTGCAAACTTTCACTGACAAACGGGCAATCAAACGTACTTTCGATAGTGCAACTCATCAAATTCCACTGTTTCGACAGTGCAACACTTCAAATTCCATTCTTTCGACAGTGCAACTCAGCGTATTCCACTCTTTCGACAGTGCAACTCATCAAATTCCACTCTTTCGACAGTGCAACTCACAAAATTCAACTCTTTCGACAGTGCAACTCACCAAATTCAACTCTTTCGACAGTCCAACACAGCGTATTCCACTCTTTCGACAGTCTAACTTATCAAATTCCACTCTTTCGACAGTCCAACTCAGCGTATTCCACTCTTTCGACAGTCCAACTCAGCGTATTCCACTCTTTCGACAGTGCAACTCAGCAAATTTCACTATTTCCACAGTCCAACTCAGCGTATTCCACTCTTTCGACAGTCAAACTCAGCGTATTCCACTCTTTCGACAATGCAACTCACCAAATTCCACTCTTTTGACAGTGCAACTCAGCGTATTACACTCTTTCGACAGTCCAACTCATCAAATTCCACTCTTTCGACAGTGCAACTCAACATATTCCACTCTTTCGACAGTGCAACTCAGCGAATTTCACTATTTCCAAAGTCCAACACGTTGCACGAACCAAACTATAGACACGAGTTGCACAAACGAAACACTAAACTTAGACCAACACGTTGCACGAACCAAACTTAGATCAGTGAGTTGCACAAACGAAACACTTGCACAATAAAGCAGATCGAACGTACATCAGTTGACTTCCCTTAATATAAAAACTGTGCGCGTTCATGAGACAGGCGATATCCGGCGCCATCCAACGGACACCAATGTAACTAGTCAGACTATTGCCATCTACCGGCCATGATATATCTCTATTCGTTGACACACTTCCGGGAATGGCGGAACCGTAGAGGCCGCCATGACAGTCAATTGACTTCCGGTACGACGTCCCTTCCGACGTAGCGCCCCCTAGTGGATAATTGAAGTACTACGTTACACTATGGCGCCATCTAGCGAATAAAAATATATAATTAGGATTAGAGAAAAAAAAAAGTTGGGGTTAATCTCGCGAAAATTTAAACAACCCACCCATGTGGGTTGAATAAATTATCTGAAATTTTAGGTTTTTGTCCCTGTGGGACAAAACATTAAATTGTTTTTCAGTGGTTGTGGACTGTAGGTCAGTGCTTTTGTGTTTTATGTCTGTGTTTAGCACTGTTTACGTATTGTAGGTCAGTGTTTGTGCGTTGTGACTGAGTGTTTGTCTGTTTTAAGTCGTTGCTTGTATGATGTATGTCGGTGCTTGTGTGTTGTAGGTCAATGTTTAGCACTGTTTTCCTGTTGTTGGTCGGTGTTTGTGTGTTGTAGGTCAATGTTTTACCTTGTTTACGGATTGTAGGTTGATGTTTATGTGTTGTAGGTCTGTGTTTTTGTGTTTAGGTCAGTGTTTAGCACTGTTTACGCATTGCACGTTGATGTTTATGTATTGTAGGTCGGGAGTTTTATGTTGTAGTTCAATATTTGTGAGTCGTTGTAATTACGTCAGTGATCGAGATTACATATTTACGTGCATTTTCAAAATGATGGCTAACCAAATCATATATATGATTACGACCTAATCACCATGCGTATTTATTTAATGACGTCACTGATAGGATTATATACATACGCGCTAGTTCGAAATGATGGCTAGCCTAACTACTACAAGTTTTTATTACGCATACCTAAGCATATAGGTGTCAGTTTCACTAATTTCCTACGTATACCTAAACACATAGCCATCAGATTCATTAATTTACTACGCGTACCTAAACATTATGCCAGGTTATGAGTTTTACGATAGAATTAGGCTTGAAAGGTTTTTACCGAAGAAGCACGGATTTAGGCAGCACTCATATATGTAGTTCATCAAATTTCCGCCAGGTGGCGCTATTTTACAACTAAGAAGCAAGAATTTAGGTAGTGCTGAACTTTGGTCTAGATGTTTAGTTTATAAAAATTCCGTCAGGGGCGCAATTTGACAAAAACAAGAGACACGAATTTATGCAGTACTGAACTTTGGTCTATATATATATTTACTTCATAAAAATTTCGCCAGGTGGCGCTATTTGTCAAAACTGAGATGCACGAATTTAGGCAGTCCCGTACGGAAATGATACCAAAGGTCTAATTCCAAGATGGTCGCCATCTTTATGGACCTAAAGCTTTAGGTTCTGATATAACATAGTCCTGTAGGTAGTCTACATTTCGTATACATTACTTCAGATAAATAGGCACCCATTGAATTTATAATCCTGTTATTATAAATTATGCCTTATTATAACACCACATTTTAAACACGTCATCGTCAACCAAATAAGGGCTCGGTCCCTTGGCGGAGCCTCGGCCTACGGGCCAAGTAATCTCGTGTGTGACATATTCAAATGGTGTTCGGTATATTTTATTTTAAACGAGCCTATCTTTTAACATGGAATTTGTAAGGCTAAATTTGTACCTCAAAAAGTGGTCTTATACCTTTACGATAAATCGAATTGACATTTAACATGGGGAAAATAACCTATCTTTTAACATGGGGAAAACTTCCTATCTTCTAACGTGGGAAAAATTTCCTATCTTTTAACATGGGCTCCAAAGCGCGCCACTTCCTCTCGAAAACCATTTTTCGATTTCTGGAGGAAAATGTAATTTTGTTCCTATCTTTTAACGTAGGATCCCTATGAGCGCGCCAACGATTAACCTGATAGACTACTATGAGCGCGCCAACGATTAACCTGATAGACTACTAACGTTGATAGCTACGTCAATTTGGGACAGCGATACAGTATCAGAGACAAAAACCAAGACAAGGAGATTCAACGAAGAATAACCGCCGGCTGGTCAGCTTTCGCCAAACACCACGACATCTTCAAGGGTAACAGTTTTGGGACCTGCATGGAGAGACAAGTCTACAACTCATACGTACTTTCAGCGATGACATACGCCGCGGAAACATGGGCATTCGCCATCCAGGCAAAGAACAAGCTAACAGCCGCACAAATAAAGATGGAAAGAAGTATGTTAAACATCACATATCGGGAGAGAAAAACAAATATATGGGTAAGAGAGTAAGATAAAGGTCATAGACGTGATGGTACAAATCAGAAGACATAAGTGAACTTGGGCAGGGCACATCAGCCGACTACGAGATAACCGATGGATATCGCATATCACAACCTGGAGACCTTACGAAGGGAAACGATCTAGAGGAAAACCGGCGAGACGGTGGAGAGACGAACTAGACGAATACTGGCAGAGTATAGCGCAAGACAGGCAGATTTGGAAACGACATGCTGAGGTCTTCGCCCAAACACGGGACACTAGAAAAATGGATGGCGTTCTTATGATTTTTATGATTATGCATAATAAATGTCATGTTTTATAATATGTGTCTACGCCCATGAAGGGATTTGTCATCTATATGGTAATTTACACGTTTTTGCTTACGGTAACTTCTGTAGTTGATACATTATACACACAAGTTGCACTGAACAAATAAGAAGCAAACATTAAGTGTAATTGGAGAAAATTTACACGTACACGTCAGTGGAGTAACCGGAGAGCAAACAATCAATACAAAGGTAGAGATATGAGCAAGAAAGAATATTTCACAGAAAATATTCCATTCCATGAAATGCGAAAATTTCTTCTCATCGTAAATAGAAAGAAACAGGCAAGACTGCATCTGCTGGCACCCACTCTTGCAAAAAGAACCAGCACCAAAGAGGCTGAAGTGAGTAAAAAGTAAAGATGTTCTTATACAGCGCAGAATCCAGCTCTGGACAGCTCAATGCGCTTTATACTTTACTCCCAGGCAGACCTGCTCAATTGAACATCATCTCGACTTCTCTCGGAAGCATTCAGCTACGCTACAATCAATGCGCGAAGAATATTCGTACACAAATATCAACCATTGTCAATAGCTAGGTACTCATTCATACAGTTGAGTGAACTGGAGCAACGTAGAGTGAACGAACTTGCTCAAGGTTCGACACCGCAGCACAGGATTCGAACCTGGATTATTTCGGTCGAGAGTCCAAAGCTGTAGACACCACTGCGCTCCACAAGTAGTATTACTTAAACATTTAATTATGATCTCTTAACGCACTTTGTTTACAATGTTGCGAATGTTTTTGTGAATAACTTATGCAAATATGTCCTTTATTGAGTGAACTGGAGCAAGGTAGAGTGAACGAACATGCCCAAGGTTCGACACCACAGCACAAGATTCGAACCCGGGTTGTCTCGGTCGAGAGTCCGAAGCTCCAGCCACTCCGTCACTGCGCCACTGCGCCACTGCGATCCACTAAGTCCAGGAATAGTGTCATTTATGCTGTACATATGCAATTAATCCCCAATATGTTACATTATTATAATGCTAAACACAGCTTTTCGTGAAAGTACTCTTATGTCATGGTCGTTCATGATCAAATTATGATGTTTTTGAAACACATCACTATGCAAATTCAAGTCATGACTAGCAACACTCCTTTCCTTCAATGTTCGCCTGACAGCCGTAGGCGTGTTTTGTCTTGTTCCACGTGTAACCAAACAACTTCATGTCAATGTTGTATATCCTTTCGGTGGTGTTCATGTGTTTTGCAGGTATGCGGCTGTAATACTTCTTAACAAGGTGCAAGTTAGTAAGTCCTTTAAACGCTCCAAATTCCTGTAGCATACCTCTCTTTGAGGCTGAGCTGATCATAAGTTTGGATATAATGTGTGGAAAGTCAGCGTGGCTCGTTTCAAGCTTAACGATGTAATCGTAGTGTATTTCACATGGCTGGCATAGATATGTGACTGGCCTCCAGTGGTGGTCTAACATTGCAGGGTTCTTATCGATGACGTAGTGAATAAACTGTTCAAAAGTTACTTCGTAACTGTCGTCGTCGCCTTTCAACTGGTCTTCGGAGAGCTGTCCATATTGCTGCGCAATATGTCGTCCTATGTTCTTGCGATACCACCCGTTCTTCGGATTCATCTTTTCTCGGTATGCAGACAATAATCTCACCAGCGGATGTCTAATTATCATAAATTTTAAATATGTCTTTAAACGGATTTGTATTTCAGACACGTTGTATGTATGCAGATACCGAAGACCATGTTTCTCGAGAACAGTAACACTGTGTATTTTCGCGTTGGAGACGTTTCGCGTGTATTGCACCCATTTGCTCTTTAAGAATGAACTTCCGGTCTTTGGTGCATCGCAAAAGAGCATGCGGTTCTTGTCATCAGTAAGAATATGGCTGTATCTGTTGGTCATATGTACTTTAAATGTGTCGCTTTCGCTCAAACGTCGGCATTCATCGCGCAGATAATTGAGGCGTGCTGAGGTGGAACAGATGGCAACTTCAGTATCTGGAAGACAAGGTAGCGTGTTGTTTTGATTTTTAATTTAATCATTCCAACGTCAGCGTCAGCGGACAGGAAAAATGGGGAGTACCGTTAAAGTTCATGGGGGATTCTGTTACGTTTGACATTTTTATATAAAACAGTAATTTAATATCGTATTGCCAAGTTAAAGGTTGTTAACATTTTCGGCATCCTTTTATACCTTTGGCTTTTCAAAGAACGTCGTTCCTACAAGAAATTATAATGCTCTTTGTATGTTTAGTAAGTTCGTTTAACACACATGTAGCAGTTGGAATTGCAGTTTGTTTTCATGTTCCCATATTAATTCTCCCTTACTGACCTGTATTTGTGATGCCTGTTTTTCTTCCTCCGTCTGGTTCGACGCGTAAGCGGCTGAACGGGAACGTTCCGTATACAACGGAGCCAACATAAAGTACGAGGGGTGACATAAGTAGGACCAACCCGAATGTCATCTGGAGTCTGCAATGTAAATCAAGTGCAAATTATTGAACTTATTTGACTTAACTTGACTAATAAATGTATAAGCAGTAACCCCGCTATCGTCTTGGTTGTTAGACCCTTCATCTTGATATATTTGTAGTCCGGTGTAGGACGCTGAAAACACTAACCCGCTGAAAACACCACGGCAGTGTTTTGAGCGTATCCTCAGAACACTACTGTTAACTTCAAAACACTACTTCTACGTACGCTCAAAACACTACCCAATTTCAAAACACTACCCACAGTATAATTTTACCATCCAGTTACAACAGTCACCTTAGAGAATCATCATATACACTAGGGCCAAGTTCGTAATCGTTGGAGACAATTAGGCAACGGAAATAAATAGTTCATGTGAAATTACATAAAACATTAATTATGTTTAGTGTAATTAGTATAATTAGTTATTGTTTGAGTTAATTGTTGTTGGGGTTAAGCTTAGTTATTAGCGTTCTGGTAGTCTGACGACGGGAATTAATAATTATCTATTAGGGTTAAGAGTATTATAATTAGTTATGGTTGAATAAAACAATGATGATGGACTAGGGTTATTATATATAGCATATTCGTTATAACCAATAAAATGATAAGAATAAATAGTTAATGTGAAATATTCTTATTAATTACATTAAAGTTATTATCATTAGCTAAGGCTGGGGTTAGTGCAGCGGTATTTAACCTGGGGTCAATTACGGCATTTTGGGGTGTAACAAAATGCGTTTAAGATATAAATTGTTCAGTAATTAATTAATGATTACAACACGATAAGTTGCGTACATGCCATGGAAGTAAAGAACGTATACTGGTTGTGAGAAGTCCCTTAAAATCGGAGAGGATCTCTTCAAGCCATGTCTATTTGAGGCTCGAGGCTCCAGGCTCGTCCTTGGCAAGGAACAAGGGAGACAGATGAGCCATATATTATCGTGCAAAACTACTTGTACCAGAATATCGACTCTGTAAAATACGACGGTCTGTTCTCTGAACTGTTTACACCACGTACTGCCACGAAACGCAGAATTGTAGCCGATTTCGGTGTTCTTGTCTTCCATATGCTTTTATAGAGGATCACTAGTTATCACGGGGAGAGCATTTCATTATGTGTTCGAATTATAAAAAAAAACCGATAGTGTTCATGGAAGGAGGAACCGCTGCGTACCAAAATTTCAGGTGACAATGTCAGGCAAAGACACAATACATTTATTATAAAGCTGGACTACACTGCACTTATTTTGGTGACTTAAATTAGCTAAACCTTTCACTAGAAAAGAATAATGTGAATATTCTCACAGTTCAATGTAAGTTTCCCAGCTCCCTTAGTATATCCAGTTTTACCAACATCAAGTTTCCACTAATGAGGTTTCCATGTTTCCCAATATGTGAACACCACTTGAAGAGAACAAAGACCAGTGTACGTTTACTAATGATAACATGCCGCACATGCTTTCCATAGAAGAAGCCAACCATGGATATTTCCTAAGTTTGGAACACTGCGGGAAGAATGCATAATGCATAGATGGTTATATTTTCCACAGAGGAAGACTGTTAAAAATGCTCTGACAGTGCTGTCACGGTTCTCATCCCAATGTATTATTGTGGAGAGCTGGCATTTCTACAAGGGTCTACAATAAAACCAAGACACAAAGTATACTGGAAATTGCTGATGACCTGCGATGTGCAGCAGCTGTGACAAATCCTCGCATCTCAAATCTTATCAAGAAGATGCAATTTCAACCATACACATAAATACACATATAGTATTGCTTGTCACACGTTTTATTACATTTAAATATGGGAAGCCAAAAACGTAGCTAATGTTATGTTTTACTAATAAATATACCAATTATGCAACTACGTGGTCTTTGAAATATGTTCTTTCCTCGAGTTTGGTATTTGGATAGGGATGGGTAACTACGGTGTTGTTGGCTCGCTCAAGGGGTAATAGTGCCAAAAAGGTTAAATACTGCTGGGTAATATCATTGGAACCAATCCGATGACGGGAAGGTTTGTGTGAAATCTCATTATTCGTGAGTGTTGAGGTTATTATTATTATTAGTTATGACTGGAATCAGTTATGAATGGGGTTAGGGTAATCACTGGAATCAATCAGATGATGGGAATAAATAGTTAATGTGAAATGTCATTATTCATATTGGATAAGATTATTATTATAATTAGTTATGGCTGAAGTTATCTATGGTGGGATAGAGTTATGTATATGTATATATATATATCGCTTAATCGTTATAACATACAACTAGTCAGACGATGGGAATAAATATTTAATGTGAAATGTCTTCATTAATAAGGTTAAGATTATTATTACTTGCTATGGTTGTGGTTAGTGTAATCGCCGGAGCCAATCAGATGATGGGAATAAATAGTTAATGTGAAATGTCATTATTCATATGGGATACGATTATTGTTATAATTAGCTGTGGCTGGAGTTAGCTATGGTGGGATAGAATTATATATATATATATATATATATATATATATATATCGCTTAATCATTATAATATATAACTAGTCAGACGATGGGAGTAAATATTTAGTGTGAAATGTCTTTATCAATAGGGTTAAGATTATTATTACTAGTTATGGTTGTGGTTAGTGTAATCGCCGGAGCCAATCAGATGACGGGAATAAATAGTGTGAAATATAATTATACATTAGTGTTAAGATTATTATTATAAGGAGTCAAATAAGGTTGGTGTTAGTAATAGCTGGGGTTAGTCACGGTTAGGGTTAAGCTCCCAACGATTACACCAACGACCGCCATGTATTAGCTATACTAATGAATTAACATGTCAAAATATGTTTCATTTTTCTAACCTAGATATATCCAGACAGTATTTACGCTAACATCATTGTTATATGATTAAGCCTACTAAGTTGCGGTGGTGCATTTAGGATATCTGGGGAAAGAAAGCAATACATGAGCCCCAAGTCCATCTCCACAGGTATTAACTTCTACCACCCTAGCCTAATATTTGTAATATGCACATCCCCCGGACGTTCCCCAGACGTTTCCGCCGCCGATGATGAAGCAGTTAAAAAAATAGAATGACACTACTCGCATTCGTGCACACCATGAAGCTATTTTCGACACGACGAGGTTTATTAATAACACCAGTCTGGTGTCAATAGCTTCGTTTTTAATCGTTACGTAACCCTTATTACCAAGATACCCCACTCCATGTAAAGCTTCATCACTTGTCCTGAGACCCACGACCTCCCACTATGCGAGACGCACTTTATCACTTCATTTTCCCATAACCTGTAAGAATCGTTGGGGCACCACTGACGACTTTTTAACCAGGTCTCACCACGTTTCCCTGTTCTCCACAGCCCGTTGGGAGTCGGCAAACTCCAGTCCTGTCCACTCTTCGATGTTGTCTTCCCACCTCTTGTTCTGTCTACCTCTTCTTCTCCCCCCTGTCACGGTACCTTGCAAGATGGTCTTTGCAAGGCCAGATGAATGATCGTGAGACGTGGCCGTACCACTTCAGTTTGTGCTTCTTGACCGTTGTAAGGAGGTCTTCGTATGGTCCGATGGCTTGTTTGATCTTGTTGCGAACGTCTTCGTTAGTAACATGGTCTTTGTATGATATGCGCAAGAACTACCGAAAGCACATCATTTCCATGGCTTGCATCCTCTTCTGTAGATCTGCTGAGAGGGTAAATGTTTCACAAGCGTATAGAAAGATGAACATGACAAGGGAGCGCATCAGCCTTATTTTCGAATTGACATTGATATTACTGTCGTTCCATATGGGTTTCAACCTTGTAAGTGCTGCTGTTGTCTGTGCAATCATGGCAAGTATCTGTGGTTTGGAACCCTTGTCAGTGATGATTGATCCCAAGTACTTGTTACTGTTTCAAGTCCCTGACCTCTGTGTTGATGCCTTGTGTGTTGTTTGTCATAAGTTTGGTCTTTTTGGCGCTGAACTCCATGTAGTATGCTGCAGAGGTTTTGTCGAGGCACTCCACCAAGTTTACTGGTTCTTATACTTCGCCTGCTAAGCCTAATCGTACTTTATGGATGGCCGCAAACACATAGAAATTGAAAAACCTTGAAAACGAACTGTAGGGGTAGTGTTTTGAAGTTAACAGTAGTGTTTTGAGAGTACGTTCAAAACACTACAGTAGTGTTTTGATGTTACGCGCAAAACACTACAGTAGTGTGTTTGAGAGGTAGTGTCTTCAACTTACTACACCGGCAGTGAAATGCTGCCGTATGCTGTAGAAGTTTTGTTGAGGTACTCCACCAAATTTACTAGTTCTTGTTCTTCTCCTGCTTAACTGTCGATGTCATCGCACTTTATGGATGACCACAAACACATAGAAATTGTTTCTATATATTTGAAGTGTCCGCATAAGGAATCCAAGTGATGTCACCCTGACACCCTTGAGCATTTTTCAAAATATTGCAAATACAACAAGTGAGGTGTCTATGTCCATGTTTTGAAGGACTGTGGTATTGTTCAGGATGTTTTCAAAAATATAGTACCATCCATTACACAAAATATGCAAATTAGGTGCCACCATTTGCAAAATATTGAATTTGGCCGGTATCGCAGTTAGTATGCTTGATAGCAAAATTGACGAAATTTCTCTACCGGTGTTTCGAGGGTATACAATAACGGCGATGATATTGAAATAGTTGCCCTGCCAATCAAATTCCACTTAATATGCAAATTAGCAGTAGCCATTGAAAAAAAATTGTTTTGTGAATGTCTTCGGAATTATTTATGACAGCGTTTCAAATGAAGTGTCTAATCCCATGTTCACAGGTTCAGGAATTCCGATGGTGTTATCCTAAAAGCTCGTGGGCGCAGTCAGTGAACCAAGTACAACAGCATTATAAAATGTCTTTAAATATTTTAGTAATGAAATAATTACGCCAGCTTATGACAATGAATGAGACGTTGTCCTATTGCTGGTGGCTCCTTAAACTACGCCAGGTATGGTTTGTACCTTAAAGTCAATGGAAGCACTACAAAACTAATATCCGTCATAGGTTAATAAAGGGTGAACACATGATGAGCCATAAGCCAGGACTGTGAAATGGCATGTGCTCTGATATATTCATACAAACCACTTTCGCGAGGTACGGACATGGCGCAAATGGAATAACTCTCAATCTATCCCATCTGAAACGGAGGGCATTGAACATATACGTATGCAGCAAAGTTGTTCAAGAAGTCGCTAAAAATTACAGATGGGTACAGACAGACCTATGTGACTATACATAAAGTGGAGAAACCATCACGCGTCCAGGCCGATTAAAAAAAGACAAGGGAACAACTAATATAACGGTCCTGCTGTTCATCCATATGGCACCATGAACACTGTCTTCGACAGAATAGCTCCAAAAACAGTGCACGCACAGAATGCGGTCGACTTTGGAAAGGCAAAAAATGGATTCGTTCGAAAGAAGCTGACCAACAGGAATTTAATGAAGCCTTGTCCAAGCGGGTTGCTACAATGTCAGTTTCCTAAACAAACACTGAACATTTGCACAAAGGCTGTGTTGTGCCACGAACGTTCCCCGGTACCAACATCAATGTAAGATAACTATGGTGAAATGCGAATCACATCTATACAGCCTGTGTTAAGGAAGAACTTCCAAGTGTATGTGTTTTACAGGTTGACATGTAAAGAAAATGTGACCATTCTTGATGGATGTGTCATCATGTGGATCATAATTAAGGAACAGTCGAATACGTAACGAACAGTTTATGCTGCTGCGTGCTTAAGCATACCGCCAACGGTAATGTGTACCTTACGTTCGATAGGTACCATGATTTCAGCATAAAACGTGGAACCCTGTTAGCTCGAGGCGATCACCCCTGTTATACATGCAATGGTCACTGGCGTCTGAACGTGGCGAATGTTCAGTGGGCTCAGGCTCTCCGAAAACCTCCAACAGCACCCCACTCCCGATGGCTCTCCAAAAACCAATAACCAACTGCACCCCGAGAGGTCTCTCCGAAAACCTCCAGCTGCACCCCACCCCCCGATGGCTCTCCAAAAACCAAAAACTAACTGCACCCTGAGAGGTCTCTCCGAAAACTTCCAACTACACCCCACCCCCACCCCGATGGCTCTCCAAAAAACAATTGCACCCCGAGAGGGTTCTCCGAAAACTTCCTCGCAAAATACTCATACTTCGAACGACATTCTTGCACTCGCTTTTACACTTAATACCAGGCCCGTTTAATGAAAACGCAAGTTATGTTTTGGCCATGTTATTGGGAAAATAAAATCCAACACAAGAGCATCGTATCTGAAAAATTAAAATATCGTTATCCAAAGACCAAAAGACCCGTTATTTGAAAAAGAAAAATCCGTTGCAATTTTCCCCAAACCCGATCTAGTAACGGGAAAACGGGTCTCCGGCTAAGGGCCTACCACGAAATATAGATGGACGCATAATCATCAATGCCAGATGCATTGCCATCTAGTGCTATTCTCGCCCTTCTCGAGAAATTCTGGAATTACTCTGATGTAGATGTTCATCAAACAAGCCATGCCGTTCTGCACTGTATCGGTGTTGTGCAATTCGTTTATTATATTCGTTATGTTGTGCCTGTAGAGGAGGAGCTGGCTGTCAAAATAACACTACACTAGTTGCTGCCACCAGATACATAGCGGTTTACTTCATTTATAAAATACACTGTACATGCCGGGATTTTACCAGTTTTGACGAAATGAAAGGTAGAGTGCGTGCACTCGTTTGAGGTGCTATCATGAATACTTCAAACGTTATTGAATTGAATTAGATTTCTTTTATGACGTTGGTATACGTAATATAACATTTAAGAGTGGTTGAATATCAGTGTACAAATCTCCCATGCAATGGCACAATTACATTTTCTAACCATTTGAACATGAGGTTAGACACTTCATTTGAACCGCTGTCATAAATAGTTTCGACGATATTAACAAAACATCGATTTGTTTTAATGGCAGCCGCTAATTTACATATTAATTGTGGAAAGTGATTGGCAGTACTACACAGACACCTCATTTCTTATTCTGTTGTCGATAGTTACTGAGATAGTGACGAAATTATAATATTTTGTAATGGCGACATTAAATAAAAAAATTGAAAAATGCTCAAGTGTGCCAGGCTGTCATCACTCGGATTCCTTATAAGGACACCTCAAGGATATCGAAACTGAAAAAAACTTTGTCTGCAAGGTTTTCTGGCCTAGTGCCGGACTATTGGAGCATATCGCTCTACAGATAACAACAGGAGTCTAGTGTCACATACGATTTAGTCGCTCCACCTCCTCTGTTGCATTTCCTTTGTTTTTTTGTGTAGATTAAAAGTTACGTTAGCTTGGTTTTCTCTTAGTATTCGGCAAAAATGTTCACCTCACCTGAGTCGTCTGTGTCTGGTTATTTCTAAGATTGATTGAAGTGTGAATGCGTCAACTCTTATCTGACTATATTGTAATCGTTCTTACAGGCGTCATTTCCACGCATCTGACCATAGATTGTCATGTTCAGTATCATCATCGTCTCTGGTTTGCCGAGGCCGGAACAAGAATGAGCCGTTTTCATATTGGTTGATCGTTCATTAGGGATGGAAGATGTGTCAAAATCAAAGTTTTCGCAGATCAGCTTAGTGTATGTTTTCGTCTGTTTTTTTGCCAAGTGTGGACGTCCTCCAGACAAGCATCGTCACGAGTTCTTCCGTGTTACGGTAACATTGACCAGCTAGTTGTGGCGAATGCGAATCATGTTTGTGAGTTTGTCTACACCCCAATAGATATCTACATTTGTAAGACCATTGCTACAATGGACATTTCTGCACCTCTTTAACATGCTGGTGTAACTATCATCGAGTTTTCTTTCCATTTTTGGGTCCCGGTATCAACTCCTTACAACAATACAGTTTCTTCAGTGGCACTGAAAATTGACAATTTGAGGGAACTTCTTATAGCTGTCATCCCTACATGGCCTAGCTTGTTGCATGCCTATGGATGTCTTCTTATGTAAGACTATTGCTCCAGTGGACATGTTTACTCCTTGTCTACCGTGGGCCTCGTGCCAATACAACTAAACCCGAATAGCGGCGAGTTCATCGGTATTGACCTATCTACTACGTGATCTACTACCTAATGTAAATCACGTATATAACACGTACACATTTATAACACTAGTGGCAAAAGCAAAGCTTGCGGAAGTCACGCGCAAAAATTTGATTGTGACGTAGGCAAACAGCGACGTACTGGATACCACAACTGATGTATCCTTTGCCTTTGCCACCAATGTTGATAACGGTTTTATACGTGATTCACATGACTGTTGCAGCATAACATCTCATAAATCAAACATTTCCGCATACAGTTGTCACTTTAAAACATTTGCATTATGTTTTTGTTACAAAGAAACATTTGTGTGACCAGTATTTCAACAAAATATACTACGGTATGTCCGAAGCCACCACGTGTTTTTGGTGGCTTGACGGAGGCTTTGCTAGGCAACAGTTCACCAGATGGATAGGTTAATTGACCGAGTGCATGCAGAAAGTTCGATTATGATGTTTGCGAAATTGACAGGTACGCTACGTTGCGGTTTGCCTACGTCAGAGTTAAAATTATACACGTGATCTCTGTCAAGCTTTGCTTTTGCCAATAATCTACTTATAACCGAGCTTGTGTGTGCTGGTAGGTTAACATTGTCTTCTTACACGGCTTGAACATCGAGCGCTATACTTTCAGGGATTACTCTACGACACCTAGAATAGGACGTAAGATGTATGTTTTTTTTTTAAATACCACATATATATCAAGATTATCACCTTTTATGGGGTAAATCAGTTGTTCGGAAAGTAAAACGTGATGTGCGCATAATACATAAAACGTAACCTAAAAATCGCACGAACTACACGCGCGCGGCAAATACTTCATGAAAACGGCCCCTCCTTCACGGACTTTGCGATATGAAGTAGACGCTGACAGAATATGCTTATGTCTACCCTTAAGGTAGTAGCATATCAATAGGAATATTATTCGACAATTCTACACAATAACGACTATGACCTATCGATTTACGTGATCACATGCTCTCCGAACTTCGTCATTTTGAACAAACAACGAGTATCTGCAAACGTGTTATGGTGTTGATGTATCGATGCTGTGTGTTTTCTAACATATTGTAAATATTATTATATCGACTGTTACCTACAAAGGCATCCCGCCAGGTGACGGGCATTTTTGTTAGTGAGTATGATGCAGAGTTGTTCAATAAATGTTTACCCTATTTATTACAGGCACATTTTTGAAAGTTTACTTTTTATGCGGCTAGCTTGTTCATTCTAATTTAAATGATATTCAATGTGTACACCCAGAAATTGGGTAACGTAAACTATATTAATGTTCCGACTATTAATACTGACCGAATAGTTGTTTTCACATTGTCTGTTATCTATAATCATAACATTTGTTTGGCAATAGTTAGCGAAAGCTTATTAACTTGAAACCATGTGTATGATATGTATAATTATGCTGATACTGTTTCATATACTTGTGACAGGTTGTCGCCTGAGTAAAAGAAATTGAATTCATTAACAATGGCACGTTACACATATCGTTAAATACATAAGATAAACAGCGCCGGACCCTAAGCAGATCCCGGCGGAAACCCACATGTAACATTCATGCATTTCGAAGTTGAATCTTTAATACAAACGTATTTTATTCTTAAGATAATTACAGATCTACGAATTAGTTGCTCATCTTATTCCACAATACTCGAATTTGTTTACGAGAAAGTTGTGATTAATGTGAAGACATAAAGCAGTGGTACTTACTTTCCGAAAGCCGTCATTGTCGCAACTGGCAACGAGAGAGAGGGAGAGTACTTGGGCCTACATGCATAGATCCTACAATGCAGTGCAATTTTCGCGAATCAGGCGAAGCGACAAAAAATAACGTGGTAATATTATCATAGGCGTGTTGAAATTGATCGCTGAGCGCGCGCCACTTCCTCATAAGCTACGCGATGCTTTTTCTGTTCTCGATGTTTGTCACTTTACCTCTAGGATTTCACTCTCCCTAGTAAAGCGCGATGTCATCTCGACTATGTATGTACATAAAGGTTGCCCGTAGGTGCATCTGGGCAGGCCTGTGCGATTTCGCAGTATATAATAATGACGAGCGCAACCGAGTTATATTTATAGAGATGTTAAACTAACATAGCAAATATTGGAGAAATTCACGATTGTAAGCCAAAAATAATATTGTTTTTAACATTGCAATTACACTACCATACAAATACATATGCCTTCTAGGAGGGTAATGATATTCACACCCACGCATGCACGCACGCTACACAATAATACTACTACCACACATACAAGACATTACTACACACAATATAGATAGGATAAGGGATTACCACCAATACACAATACCATCACATTGTCACACACACATACGCGTTGCATACCACCACCATCACCAAACACACACACACACACACACACACACACACACACACACACACCACACTGTAAACTAGTATGTATTAACTCTTTGAAATATGGCTCGGGAACAAAATACCAGCCTCCATATCATGATATCAGCCAACTTTAGCCGTAATCAAACCGTCAGACACACGTATACTGTAATGGAGATTGATGCGTACACTTGTGCCCGCTACAAAACATTTCTTTTCGCAGTGAATGGCCAATATATAACATTACACTTTAGCTATCTCCCTGAAGCACACACACACTGAAACACATACACACATAATTACACACTATAGAGTAACAGGCCCGTAGCCAGCTTTTCGGGGGATTCACACTTTTCAACTACAGAGTCCAGGGCTGTCACATGTTTATGTGGTGTTGTGTTTTTTCAAAATGCAGACTGTGCCACGTGTCATGTGGGGGTTCATAATGTTGCGTCAGGTTTATAGCTGGAAGGACAATAAATTGGAATTTAAGTTGGTGGAACGTGTGGTTTCATCTTATGTTCAAATACAAAATTACCATCACCAGCAGGCCCGTAGCGAGGCTAGTTTAGGAATGCGTTTTCAGACAAAATGGGAGTCATATATGTGGTTCGTGGAGATTTATCCCATGTTGAAGGTTATTCATAAAAAACAAAATTGGTTATTGTATGTTATTAATATAGCCGATTTATTTACTTCGTTTCGCCGTGTATGCAATTGTTTTGAATACTATATTAATATAATAAACGGGGCACCAAGAAGTGTGGGTGTATCAAAGTTATTTTATAATAAACACTTAGTGTTAAATTGGTGACATTTACAACTTTCTTTTCAGTCAATTAATAAAATATATTTATGTGCTCTGCAAAATTCAGACAGAAATTCAACAAACCTTTACGAAACATGTACAGCAAGTAGAAGACTAGATTAGAACAAAATTAAGGTCCTCTTGTGGAATTTGAATTAAATTATAGGTGTCATATACCGTAATCTCAACACCACAATGACTTCATGAAACGCTAACTGTATTTGACACATAAACAAAATTAACATAACATCTGAGAATCCACACATTCCAATAGTCCTTTGACTCACATTCCTCCAGTATGATGGCCGAGAAGGGCCATCGCGTTTTTGTGTGGCAACCTGCAGCGCCATGGAGCGATGACGCGATGCGCGATGCGATGGGCGATGCGATGGACGATGCGCGATGCGATGCGCGATGCGATGCGCGATGCGATGGACGATGCGCGATGCGATGCGCGATGCTATGGACGATGCGCGATGCGATGGGCGATGCGATGCGCGATGCGATGCGCGATGCGCGATGCGATGCGCGATGCGATACGCGATGCGCGATGCGATACGCGATGCGATGCGCGATGCGATGCGCGATGCGATGCGCGATGCGATACGCGATGCGCGATGCGATGCGCGATGCGCGTTGCGATGCGCGATGCGATGCGCGATGCGATGTGCGATGCGATGCGCGATGCGATGCGCGATGCGATACGCGATGCGATGCGCGATGCGATACGCGATGCGATGCGCGATGCGATGGCGATGCGATGCGCGATGCGATGCGCGATGCGATACGCGATGCGATACGCGATGCGATGCGCGATGCGATGCGCGATGCGATGCGCGATGCGATGGTATACATTATAAAGGTGCCGCAATGAGCATGCGTACGCCGAAAACGAGACTTAGGCAGCCATTTTTATTTATTTGTATTAAACACATTTCTTTTTGTGTTCAGAGCATGTGATGATGGCTGATGACGCTGACTGTACGTATACGGTTACACATCTAGTTATTGTGCACAAGAGATTATGTGATTGTACTTCTAAATATTGTCTAGGACATCTACTGGGATTGAATTTAGCCAAACAAAAACGGGTGCCAGGCAGGCAGCCTCTTCGCAAAAACTAGACTAGGGACTGAAATAGATTGCTTTATAACATGAAATATGTATCTATTCAATATTTTAGTTGTTAAATAATTATTGTTTCCATCTGGATATCCCTGATCGCAAATATAAACACTATTTTGTGTGCTTGCAGACACGATGAACCAGGGATGGTTAAGGTATTTCTCAGTTTAACATTAACCAACAGTTTTGAAGCCTATTTGTGTATATTTATTAATTAATGACATAATATATGTTTATAATGCAAACATGTTATTTATGCCTTATATAAATTAAAATATAAACTTTTCATAATTTATGCTTCTTGATTTACTCCTCGGTCCCCAATACTTCCATGTCTGGAAAAAAACTGACACATATTCCGTGAGACGTTCTTCGATACAAATGCAGTGATGTTTAATGACTTAATCTGGGTTCCGTAGTAGCACATAAAAGCAGCGTTGCGCCGAAATACAAGTACGAATAACGCGGTGTCAATAAATAGGCCCGCTCAAATCAGGCTACCAGCTTTATTGGACCACGTAATAAACAGCCGAAATTGACAGGAAGTTAACTTGTAGTAGGTCTACTAGGAGGTGCACGGTGCGCGCGGTGCGTCTACAATTCGATTAACTTAGGGGTCATCTCAGAACGTCGATGTCCGATATCAGACGAAATTACTTTCATCTTGCCTCAGCCCCCCCCCCACCCACCTCAGACGATCTTTTTAAACATTAATATGATGACACCAGTATAATTAAGAGTGTCGGTCGATGTCCGACGCCAGATGAAACTGCCTCAGACCCCCGTCCCCCAAACAAAAATAATTTCGCTTGATATCGGACATCGACGTTCCGAGATGATCCCTTAGCAAAAATGGAACACTCTAGGAACAACGATTCGCTACCTGGTTTGTGCATTTTATATGTAGGTTTGGTAAAATAATGAGAGACAATACTATTTTAGTTTACGATTTAGATATTTTATTATAAACTAAAGACACCAAAGTTTAGTAGGGTATTTGTTTTATTTATGTAAGGCATAATGAACATGATATGTACACCTATGAAAATATATCATGTCATTAATGAATAAATATTCAAGAAATGTATACTTCAAAGTCTACGGTTAATGTTCAACTGAAAAATGCCATCAACATCCCTGTTTTTCATGTGTGGAGGTACATAAATTATCGTTTATATTTTCGATCAAGTATATTCAGATGAAACCAAAAATTAAATGGGGAGTGATAGAAGAGGTACACACCTCATGCTATGAAGTAATTCATTTTTGGTCTCCGGTTTTGGTGCGAGAACCTAGATTACATTTTCTAAAGTGATTGCCCGCATGCCCCCATTTATCTTAATCTAAACTCAATCGCATTAGGCTTCTATCATAATATTTAGAAGTACAATCACATAATCTTTTGTGCACAATAACTAGATGTGTAACCGTATACGCACACTCAAAGTCATCATCCATGGACACATGCGTTGAACATAAAAGGCATCCAGTGTGTTGCCTAAGGTCACGAATTTGTTCAAGCCCAGACAACAAAGCCAAACCCAAAACACTGGTGTCGGAACATGGTGGATATTTGGTGGGTTGAGGCTCTCCAAAACCTCGATTTGCACTCCCCCTCTTGAGGCTCGCCAAAACAGCCACATTAAGGTTCTCCAACATCACAATTTGCACACCCATTGAGGCTCGCCAAAATAACTCCATCTTCAGGCTCTTCAAAAACCTCGATTTGCACCCCCCCAAATATCTACATTGAGGCTCTCCACAAACATGAATTTAAACTCCTCATATATCCCTGTCTGTCAGGGGTGAAACTGGCCTCGATTCCGATGCTCGATGTCTGATTTTTTTATATTTCTCTCGCTGATCCTGCACAGCTCTCTCCACCAGATCGTTCGCTCTCGTTTTCCACCTTTCTCCCAATCCTTCAAAATCTCTTTTTCCATAGTCTTCCCATCGCAGTCTAGTTCTTCTTCGCCTCCTTTTCCTTCCAGTCTCCGTGCATCTGCTCTCATTGCCATCCGTTCTTCTCCCATTTTCTCTACAAGTCCTGCCCATCTTAGTTGGCTCATGCTTATGCTTGTTCAGAAACAATTGTGTCGACTATTCATATCAAAGACACAATTAACCACAGGCGCAACTACGACCAGACGATGTAAATAAGTAGCATCATTCTAGTCCAATGCTGCAATTTTGGGAGGTGGTGCTGTTCTAATTATAGCTCCCGACCCAGGGATTATCGTCTCCACAGACGCACCGACTTTGACACATCATGTAATCCACTTGCCAGACAAGAGATACAATTAACCGAAAGTGCTACTTAACCCCCACTTTAGTGCATCAGCACTTCCAGGTGTAAATTACAATTTTGATATACTCGTTTGTGCTGAATCATATAGAAAACGACATTGCTCTCTAGTCTAAAAAAATTCAGTTGTGTTACATCCGTGTAACGTAGCTGTTAAGGTGTATCAGAATGGGACGAGGAAAGGCGAATGTGTTTTTGGAGGACAATATGTCGCAAAACATGTTGTTGTTGTCTATGGAAGTTCCCATAGAAAGCAAGATTATACATCTCAACAATAAAAATATTGAATGAGTATTGGTTTACATTATTTATTCATTATATTGTAAATACGGAGAAATTACATTATCACATAAGTATGTATGGTATCAGCGGTATGCATGGTAACAGTAATTAGCATCACACGTTTTGCTTTCGTAAACACATTATATCACACGTCAATTATATATATATGTATATATATATATATATATATACAATTACAGTGAAATTACAATTACAGTGAAAACATGATGTATATCAGAAGTATCTTTCTTAGAAAACTGAACGATGAAATACTACGAGTCTCAAGGAATCATTTCAATCGATGAAACACCGTGCTTCTTTGTGCATATTCGTTAAATTAGTTTGCACCGCTAGTTTTATGAGAAATCATTAACACAGAGTATAGTTGGCACTTACCAAAAACGAACGAGCGTAAGACGCACACGCGATACGGTCATCCGAGGAAAACCAGACCTGCTGTATTTCTTGCCAGAGATTTATGGTAACGTAGCATTTAAATTAATGTACATTAATGCTATACAATTTGCACACATATGTATAAGGCATTTTAAGTTTACCGTGCATATTTGACGTACATATTTAATAATTGTATTCATCCCAAAGATCCCTAGCGGAGCGATAGGAACCTTTTTCTGAGTCACAACAGTACCATTAAGCAAACCATCATTACAGTATGTAAAATAAATTGATTATTGTCTATGTCATTAAAACATGCAAAATAGGAGTGAGAGTACATTATGAACAATTAGTATACGGTGAGAAAATTATATTTACAAATGAACAGTAAAGTAGGAATTAGCTTCACCTTATTAAACATAGGATACTATAATAACTTTTTGCAAACAACCTCTGTTTAGTTTTAGACAAGGTTATTGTACTACAAACAGCATCGATTTAAGCAATGTTTTTAAACACAAACATTGGTATTGATAATATAGTTGTTGTCTTCCCTAAGTTTGATTGAAACATTTGTACTGTTATACAATGTATGTTATAACAATTTACTAGCTGGTGTACAACGCTATATCTACTGTAAACTATAAAGTCGAAGTCGACAAGGAAGACATCAGACACATGAAGAGGATGTGCAGGAAACCCCGTGATTGAGGCTGTAGCGGAGTAACCACTGAGCTAGTCTTCCAGGGACTTGCACCACGCGTCATTGCTGAAACGCAATACATGTCATAAGTGGCGAACTTTAACTCGTAAACATGACACAGATAACAATACAAACATTTTCATGCGGTATTTCAAATCCGCGTTGACAATACGATTTTAAAAATATTTTTAAAATAATCATACATTTAACATGAGCGTTCTTTCTTCAGTCTGTTTAATTACAAATTGTTCGTCTAAAGAAAATGTGCTCATGGTAGAATGAGAAACCAATTGTATTTTCTTTATATTTAAGGGCAAATCGTTAACCAATAATTATAGGACACGCCATGTGGATCTACTGCATGTACCGATTTCTAAAACCAACGTATTATATAAAACCATTAGACGTCGAGGTGTTAAGCTATGGAACTATATAACAACAACAGTGGATTGTATATATGCACTGGCAACTTCTAAATGTCAAGAGATTTTTGTGAGTAAATAATGTTAGTGACTTATATAACTAACATTCATTGTTGCATTCTAATGCGTGTATTCATGACAATAGTATTGCTGTGATTTGGGTTGCTGATTTCCTTTCTTCAATTGCACAATCTGTTTTCTTCTTCTTCTTATTATTAAATTATTTTACATGCGCCATGGAATTACATATGTATTACATGTATGGAGAGGGAACATCAGCCACTCGTGGCTTTAAACTCTCATTACAGAAACTATAACAGTGTATGTATCAAATGTGCATCAAATATCGAATGTATTGTGTCATAGTTTATGTAATAAACCATCATCATCATGTCATCATCAACCTTGACAGACACGACGACGGCAACCAAATAAAAAAAACACGTGCATCACTTTTGTTTATTGCGCCGTAGACTTTAAACATTCATCCACATACATCTCCATGTTTAGCAACTGCCTCTAGCTATAGATTAGGCCTTAGCTTTCCTTTTAGTTGATTCACTGGCACAGATGTGTAAATAAATCGGCCGTTAGATCGAGGTCTCGTCAGAAATGTTCCAGACCTCGATCTAACGCCACGTGCTTTGATAAATCGTATTTTCCGACTGAGGTCCTATAACTAATTTCGAACCGACATGGTCGTAATTAATTTTAAGGTTTTTCTGTCAATTACACCAAAACGAAATACAAATCTGCACAAACGAACAAACACTTCATAGCGAATGCGTTGTAGGTTTGCATTTCCGTGAACGTTAGAAGCCAAAAATCGAACTGAGGGAGGAGTTAGAAATGATATATATTACTACGCATTTACATTTGTTAACAAGCCTAATACATGCTGTTTCAAAAGTACTTGACTATGTCGACACATGAAATACACATGGGTAATAAACATGAAAAAATGGACTTGCAAATTGAAATTGTGAATCATCAGTAATGCTCATGCAGTATAAGCTGGTTTAGAAACCAATTTTGTTTACCTTTACGCGTCGGTGAATATTTCTCCTACTGCCAACGTAGCTACCATTCGTTCCTATGCTTGCAACTGGACTGTTTTCGGTATATTTCCTCTTTCCATATTCAATCAACTAACTATGTATTTAATTATTTGCAAGATATTCATTATACGTGAATGTGACTTGTGCATGACCATTTTCTTGTCACATCTAAGTTCACCTACTTCATCAATGCGAATTGCATCACAATGAAACTGTTTCTGATGGTGTCTTCCAGCCAAAAAAATCCTATGGACGAGTGTGTTAACGAGAAGTTTGTGAAAGGTTGTATGTGGGAGCGAGTGTGCGTGCGAATGAGCGTGCGCATGTGACTATGTGCGTGTATGCAATGCTAAAAATGATTCAAAATGCAAGCGTAGATGGCGCTCAACTATAGTGAATAACCCAGTCACAATTTACATAGGGTCTACTGCCCGTGAATAAAAGAAACAACTTAAAATAGTTTAGTTATATACATATGCGTCGGAACCGGACTTAGGGGGATTGAACCGAAATATTTAGGTGGGAGGCTTGATATTGAGATGAGATTTAACCCCATATATTTAGAGTCACGTGGTTGTATTGTGTGTCTCAAGGAGGAAGAATATGAGTTTTCTCTTCGTAAATACCCGTGAGGATGTTTTAGTTGCACATACTTGTATGTGCATTTTCTAATTAATTTTATGCGCCACTTGACGATTTTGTGGGTTTGTTTGGGTTTGATTTTGTGTGTCTTTGTGCAGACAAAATATGTGACCTGGCAACACTGTTCATAGCAAATTTTTTAGCGTTTAATGATACATTTTACAAAAACAAATTAACATTTTACATACAATCTCTCATCATTAGCGTTACTTCATGTCCTCTAGTTCAAGTTCGTCACTTATGACATCTATTGCGCTTAGGCGGTGACACGTGGTACAAGCCATCGGTACAGCTCGATCGCTTCCTGGACGACTTGCGGCTTGTTTCGTCCATGTTGATCCAGCAGCCCCTGGAAGACTCGTTCAGTGTCAACGCGGCAGCCTGAATCACGGGGTTTCCTGCACATCCTCTTCACGTTTCTGATGTCTTCCTGATCGACTTCGATTTTGTAGTCGACAGTACCTGAAGCGTTATGAACAACTTAGTAAATGTTTATAACGTGCATTGTGCAACAGAACAAATGTTTAAATCAAACGAAGGGAACACAACAATGTAAACGTAATAATATCAACGTTTGTATATAAACACATTGCTTAAGTCGATGCTGCCTGGAAAATGATAGCCTTGTTTAAAACTACACACAGCTTGTCTGGAGGTGTTCACATGTGTGTGTGTAGTGTGTGGTGTGTGGTGTGTGGTGTGTGGTG